>VXBJ01005046.1:279373-409798 GCA_013400055.1 Nycticryphes semicollaris
GAGGCGGCAGCTCGGGGACCCTCACAGCAGCGGGAGCCGCGGACACGCCCGGCCCAGCGCGGCCCGACCTGCCCCGCCAGCCGGGAGAGGGAAGATGCGGTGCTTGGGGGTCTCCTCTGTGGTTGGTCAGGGCTCTGCGGTTATAAAATGCAGTGTGCTCTGCCTCTCGGCACAGGGCGAGGGTAACTGCACCCGAGCATGTCCCACGCACCCACCAAAGCTGCCTCCTCCAGATACGGGGGGCTGTTAAAGACCCCAAGCAAGGCAGGTTTTGAGGCTGGAGTAACTGGTGCCTGTAGCCCTGAAGACCTTCGTTCCCAGCTGGAGGCTCAGGGCTGTGTGTTACTGGTGCACGTTAAAGTAAGTAGTAGGTACACGCGGTGTGTTGTCTGACCGTAGCAGACCCAGGGCTGGGCTAGGGAATAAGGCCTCCCTTTTATTCACTGCACCAAGGCCTATAGCTGGTACAGAGCACAAGACCACAGACTCATTTCTACCCTGCCTGCGGAGAAAACAATCCTATTTACATCAGCAGTGAAAGAAAAAATGCATATGTACCTCCTGGTGCCTCACAGGCGACTGGTAACGGCAAACAGCAAGAGCTACAAACGGCAAGGGCAGACGTGCGTCTTTCCACTCCTCACTGCCTCCTGTTTCTGCAGAGACAGTGTTGTTCGGAGGCAAACAGTTGTAAGTGGTGTGAAAGCAGACCTGAAGGTTATCCAGGTGCTGGCTTTGGTTAGAACAGCCCTCTCCTCCCCAGCTTCTGCAGCTCCACACTGCAAGCATCGCCTGTGGAGGAGTAACACCTCTACAATCAGGAAAAGAAAGCAGTTTCACAAGTCTACTTGGTTTCCTCCTCTCCCTTCTCCCCTCTCTCCTCTACAATGGGGCTATTTGCAGAGCAGGGTCTCCAGCAAGCCAGGTTTACCACAGGGGAGAGTCTCTAGTGCATCCACAAGTGCAACTCTAGGTCCTGCCATAAATATTTAAAACTCAATTACCACTCTCAGAATGAACATTCAGAGCAGACTTTGCATCCCGCAGTGTTTCTTGTTTCAAACCTCCCTTAATCAAATAACTGAGATAAGACAGAAGTGAAATAGACCAAATTTTAGCCACCTATTTGAGTCTCCCCCATGTCTGCCTCTGAAGTATTGCTTGCTACCATCCTTGACCTCTCATGACGTATTTTACACCACAGGCATCATTTTAGCACATACAGCTGACTTTTGCTTCTCTGCTGATCAACTAGAAGGATGGTGCAAGAGATTTTGCT
Source organism: Nycticryphes semicollaris (assembly GCA_013400055.1). Classification (NCBI taxonomy): domain Eukaryota; kingdom Metazoa; phylum Chordata; class Aves; order Charadriiformes; family Rostratulidae; genus Nycticryphes; species Nycticryphes semicollaris. The sequence continues at coordinate 280,653 of VXBJ01005046.1, forward strand.
GCTCTCCCCTTCCCCTCCCACCACCCAACTGACTAATCTGAAGAGCAAACACCCAAGTTGCTTCTTCAGAGGCTTTCCTTAGCTGGGCAAGGGGATGGGGCCACCTGCCAACCCCTCCTCTGCTCTCAGGGATGGGCCATGGCCCATGGCACCCGCCCATGACCCACACCATCCTACCCTGGCCACTGCAGGGACCACCCGGTTCTCCAGGTTTTGATCAGAAAAAGCCTTTGAGATGCTGGGGAGGGAGCTGCATGGTTGTTTTTTACAATTTAAGGAGATTCTTACGCCAAATTCACATTTGGTACTTGTGTAACATCCTGTTTTTGAAGAGACACGCCAAGTTTGAGAGGCAGAGCTCCTTACATGCCTCTGTGTGCCAAGTCCCTACCATTCCCTAGATCAGTCCCCCCCTTTCCTCTGTAGAAAACAAGTGGCAGCTAATGCCCACAAGCAGTGCCATCATACCAGATCTCCATGGACACAAGAGAGGAAAATGCATTACAAAATGGAAACAGTTGTCCCACTGACTAAGCACTGACCCCCACTGCCACAAATTATATCCACCAAGAGGCCAAGGACTACACAGATGTAGAGAAAGATAATCCGCTCACCAAGAGGGATGCTGCAAGGCAGAGTTGAAAAGCATTGGCACAATGACATTGTTAATTACACTGCCATTGTTGCTGCTGTGGTTTTATCATTACAGCAGAGTTTAGACAGCTCAGCTGAGACCAAAACACCCCCATCTGGGTTAAGTGGGCTGCAAAGAATTAAGTATTTCTGAGCCTGCACACAAACACGAGGTTCTGATCCTGGATGTGCTATCATACGCTTAGATTTTAGCATCTGACTCCCTCTACTGAATGGATTAAAGTTAACCTATGTGCAGAAGTACTGCCAGAGAGATGCAGCAGGCAAAGGGAAGGGGAAAGGAAGTGTAATTACTCCCAGGAGGATTCGTGGATTGTTGCTGTCACCCCCCAGGCTGCACCTGTTACGAGAAGAAGAGTCTTCAAATCTCTAGGGAAGAAATCTTGAAAAGTTCCCAGCAATAGGCTTGAAATGAGGGAAGGGAATAGATCTCAGCTTCAGATTGCTCCACACTGTTTATTTCAATAAAACTCTTTTCACTGGGATGTGGATTTGTAAAAGGCAAGTTCTTTGGCAAGGACTTTTCCAGTGCCTACCTGATAAAAACAGCCTAAAAAGGCTTATCTATCACCACGGGCATGGAAGGAGAGATAGAAAGACAGCCCCACGCTCTGCCCTGTGCTATTCTCTCACCGCTTTGTTTGGATTGATGGACCTTTCTTTTTTTCCATCTAGATGTTTCTAACAATTTTTATAAACACATCGTATGTAACAGTCCATTAGAGCAAATTGCCCTTGGACGTGTTCACTCGAGAACAGCTCATATTGGTGGGGTCCTGAGGAAATATCATTTACCGGGATAATAGTAGTAATCCCTACAAGTGCTGGGATAGCACTGGGATACCATAACAAAGGTAACTACCCCCTGGTTTCTCCATTATGATCACCTGAGGGACCTCTAACAGGCAATATATTTATAAGACCTGTGTCAACTTTCAGCTCTGGGAGTGAGTCACGAAATAGCCGTAAAAACTGAATTGGAGCTTGCAAGCATTTTAAAAATAATCAGCACATGGGGGATCCATTCCTTTTCATTTCCGAGCCTACAGTGGAGATTTAAATCATATTCCCAAGGTTTATTTTAAGAGGCCTAGCAACAACTTTAGCCTAGTTTCCTAGAGAAACAAAGTTTATAACATTACACACTCTGTGTATCTTCCTGTTTTTCTTCATCAGCATTTGGAACTGTTGGCTGAGCTGTCAGTGGAGGAGAAAGCAGGGACAGTAATGTCCTTACCTTTTTTTTTTTTTTTTTTTTTTTAAATCACTAATGGGGCAAAGGAAATAAACTTCTTTGACACACACACACCCTGCAAGCAAGAGACAGGGAGAACTCAGCCCTTCGCCATTTAGTCCAGCAGCCAGCAAGTATGCATGTGTGAGACAGCAGTACCTAACCAAACTTTGTGATATCCCCTGCTCCCATAACATCTTTCAATGGAAAAAAATGAAGACTTCTATGGCCTCAGACCTCTGGGTTTAATGGGAAAAAAATTACATTAACTATTAAAATCACTACTGAATTGGGGCCTGTCAAATCTCATGCCTTGCACAAAAGCTTCACTGAAGGCTGTTGCCTAAAATTGTGAGGCAAAAGTACAGCCCACAGAGATTAAAAAGGCATCTATTGATGGAAACAGGCTCAGGCCCCACTGATCACAGGTAATTGTCACTCCTCATGTCAATACCCTGTGATAAAATTATGATGAACATTTTGGCTTACTGAAATCTGACAGGCTCGTACACATTCCCTTGTTCTCTTCCATAAAACACTACTTTATTGAATGTGTTAAAATATTCAACAGAATGAGTATTTTTATAGATTGCTAACCTGAAAATGGGCACGTAAAAGAGCCACATGTTTGTGGTGACTGTTTAATTAATTGCCTCAAACCCCAGTCTCTCTCTTTCAAAAAAAAAAAAAAATCTCCAGTTAAAAGGAATGCCTTCATCCCATACTAACATTTAAGGCTTCAAGCAGGACAAGATGACAAAAGAGCAACAAATTCTGTATTCATCTGTATGCCATTCAGCCCACTTTTTGTCCTTGTGTTGGGTACAGAAATTTGGCCAGTAATTTTCTCCCGTGATACTTTGTAGAGCCTCACCTATTAACTACAACCTTAAAAATGAAGGTGCATTGGCATCTTTAGGTACAAAACGTAGGGAAGTTGCTCCTTCAGTGCTTGCCAGCTGCTTTTACAGCTAAAGGGTAGATGTCTCAGGAGGTGATTCAGAGCAGGAATACGCCTCAGATACTGAGTCACCTTCTGCATGAGATAATCTCCCTCCACAGACAAGATACAGGGAAAAGCTTCCTGCACTGAAGTTTAGTGCCCAAAGATAGAAAACGAAAATATCGCCCTGAGGCTCCCAATCCAGGAGAGCACTTAGGCGTGCTGATACATCTCTTTTCCTCCCTTAAAGTGATGGCCCAGCCTAAATCAGTCTCAGGGACCAACCTCGGCAGAGCCACAAACCCTGTGTCCCACCTAAAGCACTGCCTCACCGCTGGCCTCTGGGTGGCCTGTGCCTCAGATGGACATCTTGGCACAGCCCCATCTTGGCACAGCATGGCTGAGGTGGGAAGGGACCTCTGGACATCCTCCAGTCCAGCCCCTTGATTGAGGGTCAGCAACAGCGGGGTGGTCTCCTGCTGGGTTTCAAATGTTTACTGCCAGTGCAGAGTGCTGGATAAACACAACAGGGATGCTAGCACAGAGGTTACTCTCTGCAGAGTCCTGGATATTGTCTGGACTGCTGCAGCTGTCAAGAAATGAAAGGAGGATAAAAGTATTTATGAGCTCTGGCAATTATCTGCAGATAATTATGTCTCTTACCCCATCATGAGGTGATGCTTAGAAAAATACACTGATATGAATCAAATCTTGTTTTTTACCATACATCAGGACAGAGTCCTACCATTATCCTCTCAGTAATTAATAGTGCACAGTATACTACATGAAAGAGTAAATAAATATCTATGTGAAAAATGTTGTGACATCAGTGAATTTCAATTACTAAAACTTGATTATTTGAAAATCCCCAAGTCTTCTGTTACCCAAAGCAATCTTGAATTTGTTGCTGGGCATTAACTATATTGAAAGTCCATTAGTTAGACAGCCCCTCATTCATCCATGTCAATTCACCCTCCTTCTCTGAAGTAGCTGAGGTTTAACAGAATTACAGTCCTCATATACAAACACAAGGCAAATAAATGACATGGAGATATTTCATCATAATTTACTAAGTGCAGCAACTACTTCCTTCACTGTTCAGGACTTGCATACTAAAGCATCACAATGTTTGGCACCAGCTCACTACAGAGTAACTACAGATAGTCCTATCACTGACAAAAAGCTCTATTAAAAAAAGAAAGTTGAGGTTGCAAACTCAAGCATTCAAAATTAGAAAATGCCCAAATTAAGGTTGATTATGCAAGTCCTTCCTAACATAATCATATGCTTTGATTACATGAATGCATGCTGCTTTTCACAGCATCCTGGACTCCCCTTCAGCTGTGTGGAATTTTGGCAGCTGAAACCCATCATCCTGCTCACCGCCACCAACTTTCACTTGTCACCTCCCCCTGTGCCACCACCTCAGCTCTGTGACCCAGGCTCCTTGTGTCCTCAGCCCTGCTCTTCAGACTTAGTGGGGGCTGAAAACCAGGAAAGCATTGCCAGAAGAGACGTCCTGCTCGGGGTCCCTGCAGACAGAAACATCAGAGCTCAGCTGCCAAACTTACAAGCCTATACCAGACATGTGCAAACTGCAATTTTCCAAGGGCTTATAACTTGGCCAAATCTGGATGTTTTTCACAGGAGCCACAAAAGACACATGCCTGGAACTAGATTTTCCACATAACATTAACCCTGCCTGACCCTGCCTTTTCCCTTTCCAAAGTGGAATGGCACCACATCTTCCTCAAGAAGCTGTTCTGGGGAAAAAAGTCCTAGAAAGAGCTGAACAGCCAGAAACATCCATCCAGAATCAGACTGAATAGTCATCTGGCACAGAAAATGTTAGCCCAAAAGGTTAAGGTTTCAGCAAGTTACAGAATATGCAAAAACAGTGCTACAACTCAACTCTGACATTAATTAAAATGAACTGATTAGGAGAAAGGTTGTTTTCTGTAGCTTAGCACATGCACCACATATATAACCCTTAGGGCAGTACAAGTCCACAGTTCATGCTACAGGCCTTGAGAAGATGAAATCACACTGCGTAAACACTCTAAATATAGTTCATTAGGACTAAACAACCTATCCAGTTCAGGGTGTTTTACACCCCTTGATTGGTGTTATAAACCCTGTGGTTACCACAGGCTGAATGGCAGGCCTGCATCCAACAAGGAAAGTCCAGCAATCACCAAGACAGGCCCCACCATGTTGTTTAGCAGAGAACATAAAGTGAGGTGTGGAAGTCTCGGTGTTTATGCAGACTTGTTTGCTTGAGTTGTTTGCTTGACTTGTTTATACAATACATTTGCAAACCATTGATCTTGCCAGCCCTTACCTGCCCAGAGACCGTACATTGAAGCATCCCCAGCTGAGTAACTTCACTCACATAGTTAAGTGTTAACAAGATTAGGACTGAGGGATGGAATTTCTGTGTCAAATCTGAAACACACATAGAAAAACAAGCATGCTGGGATGCTTATATGCTCAGCACTAGCATGGCAGTGAATGCGCTTCATCCTGACCCTTCCTGAAAATGACATAAATTATAATTAATACTACAGCTGTAGATTCACCATCATTTAAAATTAATTAAGTAACAAAGCTCTTCAGCTTTGGATTTCCTGGGATAGACAGTATGGCTAGTTAAGTACTTGAATATGAAGTAAATATGGGGGTTTTTTTATTGGGGCTTCTGAAAAAGAGAACAACTTTTCTATGCCTCAGCAGAGGGCATGGCATTGCTGGTGGCTGGGAATTTATCCAAACTTTTGGGCTGGGAAATACATTAAAAACAACTCTGTCCCTGCAAGAGATGCCTGACCCCACTGCCCTGGCTGAGGCAAATCTTGCACAGCAGTCTCTCATTCAGGGCCTCATCCTGCAGTCCTCATGCCTCCGGAAGAAACTTGGGGGATTTCAATAGTGTCTCATTTGAAGATTATTCATGCAAGGAAGTGTCTTCAGGAGCAGACCCACCAGGGCAAGGGCATTCAAACCTATAGCAGTGTCTATAGATTTTGGTGGATTGCAGTTACTGCTGTTAAGTTCTTTGACTTTCCACTTCCTGCCCTGCTGAAAACAAGATGATGCTAATAGCATTTTGGACCTCACTGGCTATAAAGCCATTGTGGCTGCAGTGGTGTAGACACCCTTGTTGGTAAAGGTCCTACTGCTGGGACCCCCACTAAAATGGCAGAGCTGTATCTGCTCTAACACAGCACTGGGAGAATTCTCTAAAATGCTGTCTTTTCCCAGTCTTCCTCAGTTAGTATCTCTTTTTCTAAAGAGCCTGCTTATGGCCCAAGAGGGAATAAGCTTCTTATTAAGCTGATAGGTCCATCTCATTAATATTCATTCTCCTACAGCTCCAGTCAAGTGTGTTCATAACTTCTAGCACAACACCACTTATATCACCTTTTAAGATTACTGATGGAAAATACATACAGAGGTTCCCAGTTCAGACATCTGGGCAGTGAGACTTGCCTTCTCCATGTCAGGATCAGTCCTGTGACATGTCAGCTCTTATACATGCCTCTGATCTAAAAGGAGTTGTTTAAAACCCCTTATTCACATCTCTCTTAAAGGAGCACAAACCTCCTTAGAGATCTGGCTGAAGAGCTGGAAGACATGGCTGAAGGCCAAAAAATTGCCCAAGCCTCATTTCTGAAATCAGATGGGACTTACACCCTTAAATCACTAGGAAGCTTTTGAAAAATGTACTGTGTCATTGTCTAGACTGATAAAAATTACCTGTGAGGAAGGCTTTTCTTTCAAACTGTCTTTATAAGCTTGGAGAAGGCCTCCCCTAACTCAGGGAAAGAAAGGAAAGGATTAAAGGCCTTATCTTGCCTTTCTCAGCTTCCCATCTTTCCCACAGATTAAATTGCTCACTAAATCAAATTCCCTGAAGATGCCAAAGGGTATGGGTGGATGTGAGTCTCAGGGGTGTAGAGCCACACCAGTCTCATTAAAATGAGTGGAGGATCTTCCATTGAATACAATAGGATTTGGAGGGTCCTATAAAGAAGTTGTTCAATATCTGTTGGAGCTGACATCCCAGCCCACTTGTCTGCAAGGAGTGTGCAGGGTGCATTGCAAGGAGACACATTGAGGGGGGGTACACTACGTCTCTCCTCTTTGCAAGGAAGGTTCGCCTGATTCTCACTTATTTCATGCGAATATCTGTATTTCAGCATTAATAATGGACCAACCTGCAAAAAGTGCTCATGGGAACCTACTTGCAGGTAGTAACAAAGCTACCAGGTTTCCAACGGGGAGGCTGTGGGGAAGCTACTCAAGGCAGAAGGGGGCTTTGGAGAGTGCTTTGTTTAAAGTTAAAGTGCTCGAGCCTGTTTTGAGCATTAATCATCCTCAAAGAGAAGTGCTTTGGCTGCCCTCCATGGAGGGAGGGGAGTGCACAGCAATTGGACCCTCAACAGCTGCCAGGGAAAAATAATCCAGAAGGAACATGAATAAATAAAATACATTTTGCTATTCTTAATATTACACGGCTTTCTTCATGCTCTCCCTCTAACACTTTAACTCCCTTCCATCCATTTTCTGTTTTTCTGCCAGCCTGTCTAATATTTTCCATGTTTCTTGTATTGTTTTTCTTCTTCGTATTTCTTTCCTCATTTTTCCTTTGAAGATCAGCAGCTTCTGCCCTCTCATTCTCTCTTTCCCATGGTGTCTTGACATATTCTCCCCATATTCTGTATCACTTTGTCCATTTTTTAGTTTTTCCAATGGGTTGTTCTCTCCCTGGTTCTCTCCCTTTAAATTGTACACTGCTTTTTTCTCTTTATCTGTATGTCTTCCCCGCCATTGCTTAATTTTCTACTTATTTCTCTCTTTCAGTCTTTTAAAACCATTCTGACATAGTTTCACAATACTTGGTGGACCTCTGAGCCTCTTTTATCTTACTCTTTTAGGCACAAATGTTTTCTTTCATCATCATCTTCCCAACTTTTAACAAAGAAAAGCCTTTGACTCCAAATCATTGCTTATGCTTAAATGGCAGAGGTACAACTACCCTCTTCTGGAAGTTCATCCCCAGCTGCTTGCCAAAGGCAAGAAACCCATGGCAGGAACCCAGCTAAGGAGATATGGATCATGCAGATAAAGGTCCTCTATGGATGAAGGGACAACATACCTCTGTGCTTAGATCACATGTGCCCAGACCTTGTGGTGAATAAGAATATTACTGGGTAAGTGACAACTATAACAGTCCACACACACGCAGAAACTCATTACTAAAGGACTATGAGTTTGGCTGAAAGCTGTGGGCTTTGGATCTTTCAAATTATGTGATGCTGGTGCCTAAAGAAAAAAGTGGTGAATTAACATGAAGAAAATATGTATAAAGCAGGAGTTTCCAAAGCAGGATTCACCTGTGTGGCAGAGCTCAACTGCATCTCAAAGTGGGGTCTCTGAATGTGTTTTTACACTGATTTTTTGTTCCTAGTGACAGACAACAGAAGACAGATTTTCTACTCCATGTAATAAACTATAGTAGTAGAGGAAACACCCAATGCTCTGCAGATTCTGAACTCAGGAGCAGTATCTTTTAGACAAATACCCAAACATATGAGAGAGACCAACTTCATTGAACTCATCCCCCGCTTGGGATTTCACCTTTCCTACCCATTACAGCTCTTAGCAAATTGGGCTACTCTCAATAGGAGACTCATTGGCCCGGGTAGTTTCGATCTTGTTCACTGTGGCTTTATCAAAGGCAAATCAAGCAGCATCATTCTCAATGCTAGGATTTTTTCTTTTTTCCTTTTCACCTCACACCCTATAAGTCTTTCACTGCTGCTATGAAGTATATTACTTGGCCTGAACTCTCATAACCACCTTCCTCATCTTTGACATGTTATAAATACAGCCCCCTGCTCCAGCCAGATCCAGATCCAGCTGGCTTGCTCTACCCTTTATTTTACAAGGAAAACTTCTCTGACGTGCTGGTGGCTCCAGGAGACTGGCAGGTGGCTTCAAGGGAAACACTCAAATGAAGGAGGAGGACCAAGCTGTAAATCTGAGCTGAGGAGGGAGTCTACCTCTGGTCCCTTGTTCCTGCTACTCTCAGTGCAGCCAGTCCTTGCCTCTCATTGGATTATTTTCAAGCTGTGAAAACAGCTGCAGTTGCAAGTTGTTGCTTGCCAGAGCTTAATATTTCTCCTACCTGTCCAGACATCCCATATAACAAGAAAGTGCTGATGGCAGCATGACAAACCTCTCTCTGGAGCTGATGCTGTGCAGTCGTGTCGCAGCCTCACCAGCGGGTTGGTTCTTGTTGGCGCTATGTTTTCAGGCACAGGGGATGCAATGGTGTTCCACAGCACAGAAAAAATGAAAGTAAAAATAGCAAATATTTAAAGAGCAAGGTTATTCTGGCTGGTCTGTGAGGTGTGGTCCTTTTCTGCTGAGTGCATGTAGTGCACTGTCTTGTTTCATTCGGCCACCTGTAGCTTATTAGGTAAGAAAAGCATGCTATGGCATAGGGCTCTCCATATGGACCCAACAATATTTTTCTACAACTCTCTCACACACTGATAACCACTTCTGGGATGTAGTTTTTTTCTTTTCTTAAGTGATATCAGAGGGAGTGTCTCAGTTTATGGCCCTGGTGATAAGAGCCATGGCTGCTATTTATCCACAGAGGTTTCTGTGTAGTTATCAAGATAGATAAACAGTGGCAGCCACTCCCCGGTGATGCGCCCACACCTGCAAAGATTGCTTGGGTTGTGGAAACTGACAAAAGTTTGGTTTTCTGCTGATGGCTTAACTGCCCTTATCTGACATGTGCCTCTTTCGGGAAACATCCAGCAGTGTAGTCACACTGGCTAGAGATGTAAACCTTCATCTTTAATTTTACAATACTGTAGCAGCAACAGATTATTTTATTTAAAAAAAACAAACAAACAAACACAGACCCCAAAAAAACCCCAACTTCGCTCTCATCACCATTGTCATCTCCAGGTAATGTCCCAACAGTCTGGCCAAGTTTCCCTATGACCACAGGGAGGACAAGTTTTACTCGCCAACCAGTCCTCAACATCTCTCCTAGCCTCTTCCCTCGAGGCAGCCATGTGATAGTCTATGATGTGGCTGGGAAGTTCCTTCTTAAGACCTGATAGCCATCACAGCCTTTGTCTCCCCATCCCCTCCCTCCTCTGTGAGTCATTAGGATTCACTCCTGGTCCTTTGTCTCCTTACTTGGGTGTCATTTGACCGTAATTCTGTTCCTTGTCTTTCTGCTCTCAGCTCTTAATGGCCTAGGTCTTTGTTCGGTCTCTTGTTCCAGCTTGTCCTTTGTTTGCCCAGACTGTCCCTGAGGAGCTGCTGTTCAGATGCACTGTGATGGTGATGACCTGCTGAGGATTGTCTCTGGCCTTAGAAGTGGGCAGCAAGGGAGCAAAGACAAACTCTCCCCATTGTCATACTCTGCTTTGCTCCATTTCTCACCTTCTTTTCACTTGGGAGCTTCCCAGTCACAGCAGCTGATCCTTGGCCAGAGTAGGTGATTTTCTCCAAAACTGAGGCCTCCACCTTGGGAGGCGACCATCATAATAGAAATGTCAGCAGTTAACACTCCCATTTCCACCCAAATCGAGGAATTTGGATGAAAATGAAAAAAAAAAAAAACAACAAAACCAACAAACAACAACAACAAAAACCAAACCCCCACACACCAACCAACTGGTGTTGTATTCTGCATATAAACTAGTAAACAATTGCCTCCTGACAAAGCAGGCTTAAACGCCCGTGTATATGAGGGAACAGTTTGGTACCTAGTGGAACTGCAGGCCAATGCACATTCATCACTCTAATTTTATACAGCTGCATTATTTTCACAGTTTATGGTGGCACCATCTCATTTATGAAGTACACACAGCAGTTACACATATGGCTGTATAATTTTCAGCACTTCAAGTGCAATTAGTAATTTCACTGAGCTAACACTGTCAAAACTACAGCAGCAGTACACACCGTATTGCAGCTGTCCAAAATTTAGGGAGTCCTGTATATGTTTATGCAATAAGTAGATAGCAGTTTCTGGTGCTTGAACTTCCATCACTGGTTGTATAACATTATCATATAATGTCAGGTGAAATTCCCTGTCACCAACACCTTTTCAGTGACTACGGTTGGTTCCAGCCCTTCACTTATCTGTGCAATGATTATAGCATGATCATGGGTCAAAGAAACACTGCTGCTTCCTTGGCCAGAGCCATCATGAAAGAACCCACCAGTCTGAGCAACCAGGTCTCCTATTCACAGAGCAGGGGATGAAACTGGCCTTTTGAGATGTCACTGTCCATAACATTTCTTTTGAGTCATTTGCTGGTACTGTAAATGACTCTCCCAATTAAGGATCAGTTTCCTAAGGAAAGAGGAATGCTGCTAAGTGGGCAGGCTGGGCAGAAGGAGAAAAATTATACAAATTTCATGGGCAATCGGGCTTGCCAAAAAACGTGCCAGTTTGCATGTCACTGATTTATTCCTAGTGCAGTAGTCATTAGGGAGGGTAAAACCACAGTGATAATGAGAGGCATTATCTAGTGCTGAGAGAACAGATTCAAAACTCTGCTGTAGTCATCCTCGGTGCTGACTTTCACCAGCACTTGCATGCGAGCAAATTTAGCAGAGAAGTGGCTGCTATTCAGTTACGAGAAAGAGCAGTTGGCCCTGGTTCCATCCCAAGCTCACAAAGCACTTCTGAAACCCTGACCTTTCATGCAGGTGTTGAGCAGTAGGAAACTGTGAACATCAACTTTTCAGTTCTCCAGTTTCACAATATGCAAACCAGAGAGAATAAAAGCTACCTCCTGGTACCTTTGAAAACTTGTTTATAGTCTTCTAAGCTTTCTTCAAACCCTGTGTGGAAGGTACCGCTGAGTGCAGTGAAGTGCAGTTTCCCTCAGCTCCCACAGTTGGTTGTGGGACCATGAGAAGATGAAGTGGCCTCCAGGCCCCAAATCCAAATTAATAGACGTTTCTAGCAGTCCTGTCTTCTTCCTTGCTCCACAAAAGAATGGATCAATCCGTGTCACCCTTCCTCTATGGCTGGCCAAATACAAATGCAGTAAAATACTAAGAGTGGGAAATGAAGGCCCGTTGGCGGGACTCTGCTGCTTTTAGAAACATTTCCTTTAACATCCTGACAGAGCCTGGCACGCTGTCAGCCTCTGACACATAGGGGAAAGTGTACCTTTTTTTTGTTCTACTTTTTTTAGCAGTTATTGTTAGTTTGGCTCACTTTCCCCTGCAATAATGTTGAAAAACACACTGCTCACAGTACTTGGGCAGCAGCATTTCAACCAGCTCATTCCGGCAATTCATGTTCAAATATTTACAGGCAGCGCTGCACTACTCGGGCAATAGGCTGGGCAGCAATTTGTATTTAAAACCTTCCAGGACACACCATTCCCTTTTTGATAACTTCAAATGGAAGCACAGAAGGGCTAAACCCCTTCTACTTTCCTTGTGTTCCTCCAGCTCACGGTCTCTGAATGGGGTTGGCATTTCACTTTCTCTGTCCTGATTTCATCTTCCCTTTGCCTGTCTTCTCTGGCCTTTCAGGGCAGTTTTCACCAGGTTGGGTTTTTTTTTTTTTTGTGTGGTGTTTAAACACTTGTCTTACCTCATCAAGAGTAATTGCCTTGTGCCAATTTGATTTTTTTATAATTAATATTCAGACTTGAGACAGAGTAGGAACATTGCCCTTCAGACATTGCACCTGAAAGTTCAAGTCCCCAGTTTCACAGTAAAAAGAGAGGTATCAAATCCCCTCACTACACTATGGTATTTGGTTTTCTAGGCTTATATTGGTGTGTTTCCTTCCTGTTCTGCTTATTGACTCATTTCCTTAAATCTAATTTGAGCTTGTTATTGAGTTTTAGCCTCAGACAATACATCAGTAGCGTCCATAATACCCATCGATCCAGCAGGAAAAACGGAAAGATTTTTATTACTTTCACAAGAGAGTACAAATTATTATTTTCTGATGGGAGACAAAGAGGAACAACAGTGGCCAGGACAGCCGTGAAGCAGACTGCATATTTCTTCTGCAGGGAACCTTACCTGTCAATCCAGTGTCCAAGCGTGTCTTATAGACCCCATAGAAATAACGAGCTGGATTAATGGAGTTTTCATCAATCCTCTCTTGTAGTCAAGTGCGTTTAAAGATCCTTCACAAAAGAAGAACAGAAGCTGAGAAGCTGAGAGTGGGCATTTTTTCAGGAGTTGGGGAAATGAGAGAACAGCTACTTTTCTCCTCTACTTTAACAAACATTTGGGGAGGTTTCTGGTATTCATCCTGTCTGGATCCCACTGGACATGTTACTTAAATGGAGTTCTGCTACTTTTTTTTTTTTTTTTTTTTTTTTTAAAGGTGATTAAANTTTTAAGAGTGAATTAAACATTTCTGTTTCTAATCCACCACAGCACAGATTTCAAAGGCAAATGTGATCTTGCTTTTCCTTGCTCAGGCAGATATTTGCTCTGAGAGACGGCTTTGAGTGTAAATACCAAGAATATTGCAAATGTTCTTGATTCAAAACCACTTTAAAGCTAGCAGCTGTCTGGCTTCCTTATATCTGGTCCACGATTAAAGACATTTTTCTGTTGAATGTTTGCCCCTGGCTCCCTTTTAGCAAGTCAAGAGTCTTACGTCCAATGAAAAATGCTGTTACAGGAGTGGCTGGCTATTCAGCTTTAGCTGGTCTTTGCCCAAGCCTCCAATGACTTGAGCACAATTTTGTGTGCCCATTTAGATATCTAACTACGAGATCTGTGAGAAGGTGCTGTGGCTCTAGTTTTATGCCTACACTTGAGCATAGATTTAATATCAAACTGCAGGCATCCTACTTGATACATTTAATTGCACCTGAACTGTCAAAATGCAGCCTTTGATCATGGGTGAGTTTCAAGCCCTTGCTTGCAATTAAGGAAGATGTTACAGGAAGCACCAGGCTCCATTTGGAGTGGGAGTAAAGGAAGTTAAAGAACACAGGTGCTCTAGCAGCAAAAAACATCTGGGTTCCACCCTTCCAGCTTCAATAAACTGTGGATATGCAGTGCCATGAAATAAGGATGGTTCAGCATATCTTGACTCAGATGTGCCTTACAGGATACTACCACTTCATCGAGCATCAGACTCATCCAAACACCAGTCAGATGAAGCCCCTCCCAGAGATGCAATTTATTAGAAGCATTTCACTATTCCGATGTCAATTCAACATAGAGCAAGCTTTTCCTCTCTGTAGCTCTTGCAGCCTTTCACTACCATCAAAGTACCCCAGAAGCAGAGGCGGGGCCTGTCTGCAAGCTGTGGATGTCCCCACAGATCTGGCTAGCTGGGGCAGGGGGCTCCTTCCTTTCACTCCACCTGACTCACTGCCACCCTTCCCAAAACCAGAGAGATAAGCAACAGACAGCAGCTTGTTATGAACACATTCTGCTCCTTAATTCAAGGGCGTACTATCACTACACAGACACCTGTTTAAGCATTATTTAGTCTCCCTTCCATAACCTCGCAGGTCAAGACTCCTCGTCCTGCTGACAGAGAGTCTGCCTTTTTTTTTTTTAATCTCCCTTGTGGGGATGGCCCTGGCCATCACACTTTGTCTACCTGCACCTCAGTTCATACCGTAGACTGTGATTACTACAGCACTAGCCAGCCCAGATTGCCCCAGCCTCAGAGGGCTTCTCTGGGGCATGTTTCCACACGCTACTGCTGGTTCATCTGAGGAGTTTGGGCTAAATGTAAGTGGCTGCCAGCCACTTTTGCACAGCCTGCCCCAAGGTGATGCCTGCTGCACCACAGAACCTGAGGAGTTGCTTCATCCACCCAACCCAAGCCAAACCCTGCAGTCTTCAGCAAGAGCAGTACCAGGTCCTTAGCCAATTTGAAAAAGAAGCAGCAACAAATAAAATAAGCATGGGGCTTCTTTACCAGCAGAGGCCAGAGAGCTTGCTGGAGGAGCTGCCTCAAGGAGCTCTGCACAGACAGATCAATCATGGTACTTTACACCTACAGCCAAATCTTCCTCTGGGTTTCCCTGGCCCAGCCTCAATTCACTGTAATAGCGGCTGGGCTGGTATAAATGAGAAGACAATCTGGCCTTTGCTGTCAACTGCATTTTTCATCTACAAGGTATTTTACAGACATTAAGTAATGAGCTTACATTAAAGCCTGTGAGGGAAGTAAGGTGTTATCATGCTATCTCTTTAGAGGAGCCAAAGAGGCTAAATGACTTGCCCAAGGTTGTCGAGGTCTTAGTATTTATGAGTCCTGGGCTCGTAAAGCTTTGTCCCAATGACAGGGTCGGTCTGAGCTTATTCTCATAGTGTCTTTACCCACAAATCCTGCATGAAGAAGCAACATTTCCATCATTATCTGGCCCTTGTTTTCTGTGCGTGGTTCCTTCTGGAATGCTCTGAACCCAGGGCTCCAGGTCCAAATAACTGGTCAGAGAAAGCTTTAAAAAAAGCCAAAACCCTATTATTGTGTCTTTAAAAGTCAGACCTTGCTGAAGAGATTGATAAAAAGCCCAGCAACAATAAAACTATTTATTATTATTCTTGCTAGAAGAGACAGCCTTATCTCAGGGCCTTGGTAAGATGATCCAGAAAATACACATAGCAGTTTTGTCTAGCCTAGATGGCACACAAAAAGATACAACTTACTGTCCCTTCTGCCTGTTTAGCGAGAAAGGGATGTCTGGTCCCTGCTTCATGATGGCAATACAGATGTTCCCAGATGCAGTGGACTCCGTGGAGTTTGTCAGCTCCCCCAAAACTAGCATGATGGCCTGGCTGATGGCCTGGCTGACTGCCCTTTCCCACAGGAGCCCCAAACCACAAAATGCATGTACAAGCAAAGGCATGTTACGCATCATACTAAAACATATCCAGATTTTAGTGTCTTCCTGAGTCATGTGGGTGCACATGACTTTTGGGGTCCAGGGGCCCTGTCCTTAGCATGTGCCTCCTGGGCCATGCAGCAGTCACACAGCAGACAAGGAACGAAGCACCAGCAGCAGCCAACAACAGCATCATCAGCTTATAAACCTTGATAAACAGAGATGAACCGCTTTTTATGGCAGGTAAAGTATGTAATAGTGGCTGTCTCATGTTTTGTAGCGATAAATGGTATCTCCAGTGCCAGCATTATGGCTTTCCAGGGGCAACCTGCATCAATCAAAAATAAACACGCCTTTCTGCCACGGCAGGGTCAGTCCTCCAGGAAGGGTGCCCACTCAGCTGTGCCAACAGGGCTGCCCTCATGCCCCCTTCCTTCCCAACAGCCCGTCACATGCTGGCAGTCATGATGATAGCAGTAATTCACCTCTAGCCTGAGATCCAAGAGCGTAACAGTCACGAGTAACATCATCACCACCTAACAGCCTCGCTAGCAGCAGTAGTGCCCCAGAGAAGGTGGAGTTGCATCGAGAAGAGCAGGGGGAGATGTCTGGGGAGAGGAGTGGTTGCAGGGTGGTGTCCCTGCGAGGCAGCACTCAGCCACGCTCAGCACACCAAGCCAGTGGGCTGCTGGCACTGGCGCTGCTCTGGGGAGAGCCAGCATCCTAACTGCACTGCACTCCTGGAAGAAAAATTCCCTTGGGTGGGACAATGAGACAAGGTTTCCTGTTTTTCAGTGATCCTGAGAAACTCTTCCCTTTCAGGGAGGTGGGGGCAAGAAGCCACTGCGTGCTAGCAAAATGCTCTGGTGATGCAGGATTTCTCATAGGGGGTTTGGTTAAAGGCTCTTGCACTCCTCTGTTTCCCCAAAGGAGAAACATTACCTAGAAGTCTGGTGCTTTCTACATCAAAGGACGTCAGGGGACTTTTTTCCATTAGATTGCTCTGAGGAAAATTAAGCTAGACATTTTCATAACAGAATATCAATTTAAAATCTGCTTCAGAGTTGTTGAGTGAAGAAGCTAGGATCCAAAGAATGGTTTAAATAAAAACACCACTGAAAAAAAAGAAAAAATAAGAAAGAAGATATATGCAGAATATTGTTTCCTCAAGGCATTTGTTTTTCCCTTTTAGGATCCTTCACAAGCAGTTCTGATGTTTGGCTTCTGACTCATGCAGTCATTCTCCGGAAATTAAACAACATACCCCCAAATTTTCTTTACATGAGTATAAAGCCTACTTGTAAATCCAAGCTGCCTTCACATTTCTTAGTGAGCATATTGCATCTTTTACCATTATCTAAATAAAATGCATGTATCTGTAAATGAAATTGTTTCTTACACCATTAGCTCGGGTTTTATTTGCCTGTTGTTAGGGAGAACCACATCATGCATGGAAAGCCAGGAGACTTGAGATGTACAGCGTGAGGGATTCATTAGCTCCTGAGCATTTGATCTGATCCATCTTTAAATAACAGGCCAGCTTTTCAAAGGCGGATCCTTAGCACTTCCTAAAATTGCTCAAGCCTTCTTTATAGTGTCTTAAACTGAGTCCACCAACGCAGCACTGCACATGAAATTGTAGTCTATGGTCCAGCTAATGGATTCATTCTTTCAAATATCAGACTACACACGCTTGTACAGCCACAAGAAGAATCCAGAAAAAAACAAGTTTGACTGAATAGGATGAAAAAGACACAAGAGGAACAAACGTGGTTGAAAATACAAGAATTATACAAACAAGAAATGCATACACAAATATACATAAAAGCAAAATTATCCCTGATGTTCGTGGTTGTTTTCTCAAACCCAAGAAACACTATAAAGGAAAATATTTTTAAATTTGCCTTTTTGTCCTAGGGCCTGAAAGTAAAACTAGCGGGTAGAAAAGGAAGCAACATTTCTTTGAATAACCCCCAAATCAATTAAATACAAACATGCAAAAAGATTGGCAAGCACCTATATGTCAAAACCAACTCTTGCATTTTCTTAATTTGCAATAAATCATGTTCTTTCTATAAACACTAGAAAAAAAATTTTAAAAAATCTTTTCAGCCAGTGGTGCCTGCTCAAAAAAAAAAAAAAAAAGGGTATTGTGTTGTTTACATCATGGCTGCACAAGGCTGTTTCCCAAGAGAGGGAAGCTTTGAGTTGTTTCCCATCCCCAACAGGACAGGATATAGCATATTACTGTCAGGATGCACCAGGCTATGTGCAAGCGGTTGACACTGTTCCCAAGCCTCTGGGTCAGCTCAAGCAGAAAATAAAAGCTAGTTTAAAGTGGCTTTAAAATAGTTGCTCCCAGGTACTGCTCCACTAGTCATCAGTCTGCTGGGTCCTCCTTGATGCCATAAGCAAGCAGGTCACTAACCTCTGGTTAGTAACCACAGAGGGTCACCTTCTTCCAATAACCTGTGAAGGAAATCTGGAGAGCAGAGCTTTGAAAGGCGTATGGGTTTGCATACAGCAGAAGTGTCCATCAGACTTCATGAAAGGACATTATGTAGACAGCATCACACATACTAAATTATTGCAGGTTAAAGTCCTAAATCTACACAAGGGAACTAATCTGGACTGAAAAGATGGTCTGCAGGGGCATGTGATAAAGCACATCTTCATCCATGCAGTTCTCTCCCCTGAAAAAGCCATCCTAACACACACAAAACTCCGGCAGTTTCAAAGAAGCAGGTTCAGCCCAGTGGAGAAACGTGAGGGTGAGAATCGAGATCTGAACCTGAAACTCCCTGAGCTCAGGCTGCAACAGCACTTTGATCCAGAAACACCTCTGGTAAATATCTGAGTAGCAGTTCTTTCAATTCCCACGTTGTTTGGGGGCGAAAGGGGTGCACTCTTTTCTGTGAGGGAACCAGTCCATGGAACCCTCTTTTGGGACAGGATTTCTTCTGTTCCACGTGGTGATAAATAGCCAATCCTTCTTTTGTACAGCTGCCCTACCACCTTTCTCTGCCTAGGTTTTCTGAAATAGAAATTCTTAGTTTAAGATGATTTTGAGGATGGTTCTATAAAAATGTCAAATGAAGGAACTAAGTCCTTCCCGATGCAGGTGAGGAAAGCTTTCTGGTACTTGGATGTTACTTAATTCAGCTCACAGTTAGTGATGGACATGTTCTTGAATACAATTCCCTTCTTCAAAGCATGGTTTAATAATGCAGCATGTACTCCTTGGGAGCTTTAGGTACTTCTGGAAGTCCTCTGTAGCCTGGAATGGGCTTAAGAGAGACATTAGACTTCATTTGGGAAGCAAAATTTAGTCCAACACTGTAAATACAACTTCTTCATCCTAAGCTGTGGCTTTAATTGACCTGAAACACATTATTACAGAAGACAGCAGTGACAAACAAAACAGCCATTTCCTGCCCCCTCTCCCAAGCAGAAAACAACCTTAAGCTGAACCTTGCCAATCATGGCGCACTATTAACACAGGCAATTATAGATAATCACAGCGATTACTAATAAAATATTATCAAGGGTAATGGAAGGGGTAACTGCTACCTTTCATTTAAGAGAGTCCAAGATCATGGCAAGGTACGGTCAAGAAGGACAGCACGGCAATGATTCCCAGCTCCCCTCCTGTGATGGCACCCCTTAGGGTATCCCAGAACTACAGCTCAGGAAGAGAAGTACTAGGTGTGTCAGCTCTCTTCCCTGTTTTCCCAGCTTTCAGCGCCAGACTGGGAACACAGCTGCAGCAAGAAGTACCAGCAAATTTGCTGCTTCTTAGGTACTGTGAACCTGAGTGGGACTGAGGTGCCCAAGGGCACCCTGAAAAAAATTCCAGCTTGGTGCTTAGCAAGGTAAGCCACTGCCCAAGTAGATCACTGCACCCCTGTGCCATGACAGACCCCAAACTTTTCTGCAGACCTGGCCCCAGGGCTTGCAGGACAGAGCCACAGCTGGGTGTCACACCTGTGAGCTCTCTGCAAGCCCCTGGCTCAGGATGGGGACATGGCAGCTCTGTGGCTGGCCTTGACCCTTACCGCTGATCTTTAGGCTCTGTTAAGCAGGAGACCACACAGCCTCCCTCGGTTTTCCCAAAACTGCCAGGTGTCTGGCCACAGGGGCTGAATACAGAAAGTTGTGAGAATTGAGTGAATCCTGACCTCCAACATAAATGCATGTTTGTAAAAGCAACAGGTCAGTGCAGTGAAGCTGTTAGGCCATCTGCCTTCCTGGTTACAGTCACCTCTTTACATGGCCATTGGTGAACGTAGGAGAAAGGTGTTTCTCCATCTGACCGGCTACCTTCAGAGATTTGCATTTCGGATTGATTTCCCACATTAAATACATGTACATGCCCAAGCACTGGCATGTATGCAGGGTGACACAGATCAGCAGGAGCAGTTTCCATGCTGAGGAACAGCTCACACACATACTTGCTTCTTCTGTCAGAGGAGCTATATTGAGATGGATGTTCCTCTCCTGTGTGAAGAAAATGCTTCTGTAACCGGGTGTACAGGCACTTAGTTTACTGACATGCTTCTAAAGTACTGACTGCCATTGCTTTGGGGATTATTTGGAGAGGAGCCCCTCTGAAGCCAATACACTAGCTCAAACAGTAGGCAAAGAGCAGGTGGCATGTCCCCATTTTGAGGGACAGTGTTTGCATAGAATGCAGCAGGGGAGGCAAGTGTGAACAACGCAGGAGCTGAGCTTGTTTGGCTCATTTTAATAAATACAAGTAAAGGAAAAGAGTCACACTGACGTATGGGAAAGAAAGAAGTTCAATTTTGGCCCAAAAGTAAAGCAGAGAGTAAAATTATTGCTCTTCTACATGTCTTCTAATGATTCTTACTGATCCTCAAATCTAGACCCTGGCTCCATTCCCAGCTTTCTTCCTGCCACACAGTCCCACCAAAATATTTGCAGTCACAGTTAAAGTGCCTTTTATTGGCTTTACAGTCCTCTGTATATTGCTGAAGAAGAAACAGGATTCATGTCAGTAGCAACTCTGTGTTTCTGAGCATAGAGCAAATTCCCAGGGCTTTTTATTGGATTTCTCTACCTGGTACTAGGCAAATCACCCAGGGGGATGAAAATCACTGCAAAGTCCAAGAGGAGCAAAAGTTTCACAATAAATAGCTGGCCCCAATCCAGCAGGCAGACTGGAGGGCTGCCAGGCTGCTGTTCCTCGAGTAAAGATGGCTGGAATCTGCAAGTCAGGTCCCAGCAGTGTGAGCAAGTTCAGGGTGATTAGCCAGCAGGTCACTGCAGTGTGCACCGGAGTGGGAAGGAAGAGTCACACAAGTCTGCTGAGTAGGTGGCAGAAGGGCAGGGAGGAAGAGCACACCAAAAAAGGGTGAAGAGACAATCTCCATCTGATCAATGCACAGAAAAACCACCTTGCTGTTACAGAAAGTGACGCAAAGCGCCCAGCTGCATGGTTCTGTCTGCCATGGATGTGTGTAAATGGTTAGAACAGCACAGGGCTTAAAACAAGGGCTAGAAAACCATCAAATCAACAATAAAAATCCCCCAACTTGGCAATTGGCTCTATAGCTTGAGAGGAAGCACAGAAGAAGGACTGCCCTAGAAATTCTTGGTGGAAATTTTCTACAACATTTCTTGTGACTTACACAACATTCAATTGTCTTTTGGTGGATGTGTGTGGGGAAAGTGGGGGCAACCTTCCTACAATGCCTCAGCAAGGATGAGAAAGACCATGAAACCTGAGCAGCATGCATACAAATAGCCACAAAGAGACTTGAGAACAGCCATCACTTCATTAACCTGAACAACTGAGGCATCCTGACCGAACTGCAAAATATCACTGTTAAGAACCCTGCCATTATGAAGGCAACCTCATGCTGCCAGCAAGGACAGCCCACAGTGGCTCTGGTGGAAGCTACTTCTCCAGTGTGCTCCCTTTTTATGATACTGCTTTGGGGTTGACCCAAAAATCCTCACCTTCACCTGCAGAACACACTAGGGACTACGACAAAATACAAGTATCAATTCTAAAAACATGGACCTCCGTATGAGCATCTGAAATAAAGCAATTTGAGAGTGGACCTCTGTAAATTGTACTATGAGATATAAACCACTTTGATGGACAATCCTTTTTGACAGGGCATTTTCTGAACAGGATGAAGAATCACAGTTAAATTTGATGAGTAGTTCTGAAGAACATAAAAGAAACATCCTGGGCCTGGGCAAGGAGGGAAGCACTGTTCTTCTGAGCTTTCTCTCCAAACATTGCTGTGAGCATTAGCAGCATGATAGGCGTAGCTGAAAACATGCTGGATGAGTAGACCAAACGTATGGAGGAGTTATGTATGTTAGGCTAATGGCAAGTTTATGCTTTCACTCTGTATAACATTGCTGTGCATTTAAATCTCAGCCTTCTCCTTCTGGACAGCTCCTTGAGGTTTTCTTACCCACCTGTGGGGGAAGCACCCCCTCCTTTCACCCCTTCACCATAGCGTCTCTCTGTGAAAATGAAGCTAATAAGACTTGAAAAATATTTTGTGATCTCTGGAGGAAGCATACAGTGTAAATCTGCAGCAGAGACTTGCCAGCAAATAAATATGGCTTTTCTATTCCATTCACTCAAAGCCTCGGGCTTATATATCAAGATTGCATGTGCAATACAAAGGGTAGCAAAATCAGGCACACCAAGCTCAATTGCTGTTTTATCCTTCAACTCAGGGAGCCCCAGGGTCTGCATGTCCCAGGGTTTTATAGCTCAGGAGGTGGTGGCTAGGAAGAAGAGTACAGATTCTGTTCTCATGTTCCACTCTACATCTGCTGGAAATCACCACTGCCTAAACCAGGCAGAGCTTTAGCCTTATCTGTGGCTCATGTTGCCCTCGCCAGGAGCCATCCAGGGAGATCTCCAGACACTGGTATCATGCTGGAGACAAGCTGCCAGAAGGGACAACCAGGGCTGCAGCACAGCAGTCTCCACAGGAGCCTCCTCCCTTCATCCTCACACCTCCTCTGCCTTGCTGTAGCCAGGAAAATGGGCAGCCGTAAAGAAGAGGAGGCATGACCTTCAACAAATACTGGGTGGAGGAAGCTCTTTACCAGCTCTTGAGAGAGGAACAATTTTAGCCACTGTGTGTGGAAGAAGCCCAGCACAAGGAGGTGGAAGCTTCAACCTACAGCCACTGCAGTGCAAATTGTAATAATGAGGAGTAAACAAACTGTGGAGTTTCCCACCACCTACAGGAAACTTCTAGTACTTAGGGAAGTGTGTGTGCATGTGTATGCGTTTCTGTGTATGTGCCCGCATACACACACATGCATGTGTAGTTTAATGGTGTTATTTAGATATTCTTAGGGCCAGGTACAGTGACACCTCCATTGGCCATGCATGATTTCTAACAAAGGAACAAATTAATCCCTACTTAGACCTCACACAAGACAGCAGGATTGAGTAAGAAGGCAGCTTTGCCTAGCTGAGCTCCTGGAGCAAGTTCAGAAAACCCCAGCAAGTCAAAGCCTTGCTAATCAAACCGGAAGGTGGGAATTCCTTTCAAAGACCTGAGCTCAGTGCCTGCAGTGCAGAGCTGACCACAGAGATGGGGAAGTGCTTTCCACTGATGAATTTTGCAGAATCCATTCCTTGATAACTAGGGATACCAGCAGAGTACAAAAGGAACATCACTTTTGCTAATTTGTTAGCATCTTTGGAGAGGTTTGGAAAAGAGCATGTAAAGGATCTCATATAAGCATGGTTCCAGCCAAGGATACTGAGACTAGCAGGCTGCTGGAGTGAGGAAAACAAGGTATAAACCTAACCTAGATGTTTGTTAATTCAAGTCAGTTTCCCATCAGTGGTGCTGAAGTTCAAGTGCACCTCTTCCAAGTGCACTTGGATCAAGTTGGCATGACACTTTATTTTGCTGTCACGTTTCCATAACATCTGCTAAGAAGCAGATGCAATAGGGTAATGGTAAGTTTTAGTCATGTGGGAGCAAAGTAAATTCTAACTCAGTGCCTTTAGAAGGCAAGAAGATATAAAAGAGAAACAAGACTTCCTTGAGGAAGGGATGATGTATGGATATTGCAGTGTCAGGCTACGTAAACACAGCTGCAAATCTCCATGTAGAGTCAAGCTGCTTTATGGGGTGTTTATTATACATCTAGATGGATATCTCTTTATATACTTATAGAAAACAAATATCCACATAAAACACCCTTCTGCAAGTGCTAGACAGGCCTCTTCATTGCAAAGAACTTGTAACAAGAGGGATATGGGAAATGCCTAACGTAATATTATGAAGCATTCAGATCTGAGCAATGACTACAGGCCAGCCATCTCAATGAAATCAATGGCGCTTATGTCTGCGTCCGTTACAGTCGAACATTAACGCAGCACTCCATGTTAGCATCATCAAAGCATCTACTACAGTCCTGCAAACAGTGACACTGTTGGGTCTTCTACACAGCAGCCTGAGGCCATCGATCATCTGCCAACATGCCAGTCAATGCACAGGGAAAGACAATTACCAAAGCAGAAAGTAGCACTAGGGTTTCATTAGACACACAATAGAAATTGGCTGTAAAAGAAATGTGGAGATAAAACTAAATAAAATCAGATGGCTTGGCAAGGGATCAGTCTGATTTATCAAAACATTTATGGACTCAATACCTTGGCTTGCTTTCTTGCAAGCAGTCACCAGGGAAAGAAACATGGCTGAGGGGCATAGGTAACAACTGCTTTTCATGCCAAGATTTCACACCAGGTTTTGCACCTTTTTAGCAAGCTCTGTACAGACTGCTTACAACTTGCAGCCAGCAACTCCGCAACCTGCTGGTTGAATCTGGCTGAATTTTCAGCCAGATCAGCACCCTAATCTCCAGCTACATCATCTTTTACGCCAAAACAAAGAGGAGGGCAGGAACAAGTAGCCAAGGAAGAGAGGCATATGTCCTTTACAGTGGCTTTTCACAAGACTATGGTGTGAGCTTTTCAACCAAGCTTGCTGTTCACTTTCCCCTGTACCTTGTGTCACACCTATGAATTCCAGTATCACCTGTGTGTACCTTTTTTTCTCTCCAACTTCCATTTGGTTTCATTCAGAAGGGCTATACCAGCCAGCAGAGGCTAAGCCAGAATAATAAAAAAACCCTAAACAACTGGGCTGTCAAGGTGGGGACTAGCCTACCTACAAAGCTCCGGCTGAGAGAATGCTAACCGTGTCCAAGAGAGCCACCAAGGACTTCTCTACTCTAGGACTGGCATGTGTTAAGTTAAGGGGGTGCTTTTAACAGATCTCTTGCTACTCCCTTGGCCCCACGGAATGGGAACAGTAGGACATGGAGGACTGAAAACACAATGGCATCTGGCCAGCTGGTGGAAACACTCGCGTAGCTGGCCAACTATTGCTGCTAACCCAGCAACACATAGGTGCTTCACTCCTGCCCAACTTCTTATTGTACTGCACACTGCAGACACCAATCTACCAGAGTGTGTTTCTTCAGTACAGGCATAGCTGAAGAATTTGGAAAATAAAAGGTAAATTCAGGTACGTGACCAAAATAGAAAGCCGAGAAAATAGAAAACCATCTATTGGAGGAAACCTAAACATCAAAGTAATTGTGTAGGTATCTAGCATCTTTTGCATAGCTATCAAAGATGATGGCTTCTGTGGGTAACTCTTACTCCTTCCAAATTTGCTTTTTGTATTAAAAAAACAAAATTTGCTAATCACATGACTCTTCCTCACAGTTGACTTTTAACTGTGGTGACTAACCAGACGTGCCAACCACCTTGATAAAGATTCTCTTGAAGTAAGTCAGGGCAATACTTAACATTTTCAGCCTAGCTGCAGAAAGCAGTTCCATTTTATTATTTAAAAACAGAAGTTGTGAGATGCAGTAACATGATTTTGCAGTCATCATATATTCTGTTTAGGGGACTCTTATAAAATGGCTCTGTCAAGAGCACTTCACCAGCAGAGAGCTTCCGATGGAGATGCCTTGCTCCAGCAAAAGTATTCCACTCTTCCCTGCTCCAACAAACATTATCAGATGGGATAGGAATTATCTCACTTATTTACTTTTCCTCTGGCAGTCTTAGTACCCAACAACCCAGAGGCTCCCTCAAGGCTAATAGCAGGCAGTTTGCATCATAGGCATCTCAGACACCCTCGTGCCATCCCACATACCCACACACAGAGGGAAAACTGGGGAAGGGCAACCCAGAATAAATGAGGTGACAAGAGATATAAGCTACTTCCTCCTGCTTTTCTCTCCCTCCATGTCCTCCCTGTGTGGGTGTCTCTGGGGAGCGTGGAAGAAGGTGAAAGTTGTCATGGGGGGAGGAGAAGTAGCATTTCTCTCAGCTGATTTTTTGCTAGCATGAGCTGAGGTTCATGAATTCAGCCCCTGGCCCAAGGCTAAGTTCAACCATGTCTGAGGTCTGATGAAATGCTTTGTATTGCTCTAATATCAATTTTTATTTTAGCTGAGGCTTTTTTTCCAAGGCAGGAGATAATTCCTCCACTTGACTGAAGAACAGGCTTTGAGCCATGTTTGCTAATGTATTAGAAGGGATTTGCTTTGTTAATTTCCACAAATACCAAGTCCGTTCTGCAGGCATAATAAACGTACAGAAAATAAAGTGTGATCCATCTAAGGAGCACAGAGATTCTCTTCTTTTCATTTTGTCCAGCTGAAGTGATTAAGATCCTGAACTTCAGGATTTTGTAATTCATAGCTAAAACTTTCATGTTAAAAAGGTATTTCTGATAGTAGATGGCTCTTCATTCTAGAAGACAAGAGTGTAGTGACATGTAAGGGCTGGAAACTTTGCTTAAAAGCTTATACATCACAAACCATTGAGAGCAATTAGCTGTTAGACCAATAATAACTGAATAATAACAATTAAAAAAATCTTAAATTCTGGATTCATTTCATTAAAACTCTATAAGGTACACTGTAGCTCAAACAGGAATTACAGAATTGAAGCAGAAATTACTCATGAAAATGCTATGACCTGCATTATACACTCAGGCTGGATGATCTAATAGTCCCTTCTGGCCTTAAATCCTATGAATTATGAATCTAGGGTGCTCTCCTCAGAGAATTTCAACACACTTTGCCAACACCAGGGTGTAATCCATTCTTGTACTGTGAGACCTCCACAGCATCACCTCAGCATCCCAAAAACCATGCTATCTGGGTTTTATGGCCACCTCTAAAGGGATGAGCTTTACCAATTAGGGCATTAGATATTTCAGAGGAAGAGTAACCAGACTTAATATGTGGAAAATTTCCAAGGGCCCAAAATCCCACAGGACCACTGCCTTCCCTGCAGAAGCACCACAGTACCTTGAGACGGATGTCCTGATGTCACCCTAGCGGAGGCAAGGTGATCTCAGTTAACATGGTGGTGAAATCATCTCCGATTTTTTCCCCTCACTGACAAAACAAATAACCTGACCATACGCCTCACCTTTCTGCATTACAGGCAAAAGACAGAGTGAAGGCCTGGACCTTCCCAGCCTAGGTACTGCTAAACCAGCAGTGGGGACACACCAATACCAGCATTAAAACATATATTGTCGTAGCAAGGAATAAGTTATTGAGAGGCAACTTTCAGCTATGTAGGGATGTCTTTTCTTGCTGCAGACTAGCACGACTGTGGGCTGTACTTTGCTCTATGAAACCTCCACTCAAATGTTGGGAGACTTATCTGCCCCAACACAGTTACATGGCAAAAACTGTCTCCAAAGCAGCTCAGCTCCAGGAGGAGATGGCCCACTTTTATGCAGCGAGGAGCCTGAGTCAGCCAGCCAGCCAGCCAGCCTGGCAGAGTCACAGGAGTTGTTCCCTTGGCACCCTCCCACTGCTGGCACAGCGAGATCCCCCTGTACCCAGGGCCCGCCTGTGCCCAGACGCTTAACAGGTCTGGCTGGACCCAGAGTCACTTCAGCAGAGACACTGAGGTGCTTGCACATCACAGTCCCTGGTACAGTGGATCTCCAGTGATGCAGTGTGGGGTGCTGAGCCACAATGCCAAGCCCTGCCTAAAGCATCCAGCTCCCACCCAAACCATGTGATGCTACTGGGGGAAAAGATTCACCTCTGATTATCAACCAGGCCTAGGAAGCCCAAAGAACTCCAGTGAGATAGTGTTATTGTGTCCAAGCCCAAATAATTTCCAGCATGGAGGCAAGAATAGCTTCAGAGGCCCTTTCTGTCTGGCATACTTTTCATATCAAGGAGAGCTGATTGCTCACGTATAAACTTTAATAGTGAAACAATTGTGGAACAATTGTGACCATGCAAATTTCTAAGGGAATCTAATCACTACAGTATCAGAACTACTGAAACAAGGTTTGAGAGCAGAGAATAGGAAATGACCCCTGAGAGCATCATCCCAGGTCCCAGTTCTAACAGAGTGTGACCAGGCTGCTGCACATGCCCAAATGACTTGTGTGAAGCCCCTTGAGGCATCTCTCTGTTGCAATCAAACAACAGATTTTATATATAAAGCAACAACAGGATGAGGCCCATGCTTTTCTGTAAACACATGATCCAGACCTGCTAGAGAAGATATCGCCATTAACTTCAATACTTTTCCAATCAAGCCCGTAACAAGAGTTTGCTAATATGCTACTGCATTGTTCTTCATGCCCTTTCTCTCCCTTAGCAGTCACAGGGCTTTACTATTCAGTTTTATTTTCACCTAAGGTAGCATTTTAAGCGGGCACACACCATGTGAGCAAACCAGCAATGAAACAGCCTGGTGATTTGCTGCTGCTTTTGTTAAGCAGAACAGAGAGAGAGCACCCTTGTTTTCATAAAGCACTGCTACAAAAAACACAGCACACAAGAAAAAGTTATGAAGCTTTTGCTCTGATCAAAGAATTTAGCCTTGGGTCCATTACGAACTCTTCTTCAATCACACAAAAAGGGGGGCTGAAGGTCCCTGTTTCCTCACTGAGCCTTTCTATCTGCTTTTGCTGAGGACTCCTTGCTTCTGGAACGGATTGGGTCCCATTTCCTATCCGCAGTAGACTGCACTAAGGCTATGTTACAGGATGCAGGCAGATATGATGCAGGCGGGAGCGATAAGCACTAGAGCATCGGCTGTATCATTTGGAATAGGGTTTAATGTTTCCGAATAATTGTGCTGAAGATCTTCAAGACTTGGGCAAACAGATTAAGCATGATAATAAAGGATATACTGAAACAAATATGTTTCTTTAAATGAGGAATAATGCACACACACACACCCCTCAAGTTAAAAAAATGCACATGCTTTCTCTCGGTTCCCTTTGTGCAAAGAGGGGGGTCGTCACCAGTATTCACTCAGAGCAATGTGCTGAACTACGGATTGTGAAAGGCACAGCTACCACAATAGTGGAGCTCTATAAATACCTTAAAATAAAAACACATGGACAGACACATGTAGCTGAAGAACTTCATACTTCAGTATGAACCAATAAAATACCAAAATAATTAAATTCATCCCTCAGAAGTCTTGAAAACAATTGGATCAAGTTTCCCTATTTCATCCCCTCCCATTTTCTAAGATAATTATGACCAATGAATACACCCAGTTTTTGTAAGTAGATTGCTGCAGCTCCTTTTCTTTCTGCATCCAAAAAAGCAGGTGAGAGAAGCAGTAAGTCTGAGCACAGCTAGGTCTGCAGTATGCCACTGGCTTTCCTCCATACAGCTCCCTTTAAGTCAAACCAGCTGATTAGCTCAGAGATGCCCGTTTCTGTAGATACTCTTTTCCCACAGCCAACAAAAAAAGGGAATTGCTTTTGTGGTTGTCTGAACCAGAACAGCGCTTCTGGGAATTTTTCATGCACTCTCCCTTTGTAGGAGAGTCAACATAATAGTGCAACATGACAAGATGTTGAGCCACAGTGCCAAGACAACTTGCACACTTCGCATTTTTCCTATTAGAGATGCATCAGTGATTTTGGAAGGGAATAGAGAGAGGGAGAGGAAGAAAACAGTGCAGAACAGTCAAGTCCAGCCCAAAAAGCCTTTGTGGTTTCTTCTGTGTGTCGAGATGGAGCATTACAAGACAGCCATGATTTCTAGCATTCAAATATTGTAATAAATTGGGCCCTTCATGAAAACTGTTTTCCCAGAAAAAGCTACCCCAGAAACAACAGACCAGAAGATTACAAACTGCAAAGCCTCCTCAATGGCGGACCTCATGCTAATATCAGCAATGGGTTAACAACTAGAAGCAAAACCTTCTTTCAGACCTCTCCTCCTCACAGCTTTTCTGGGAAATATTTCTCCCAGATGGCAGTACCAAAAACTGTGAGTTCCATTTTTCTTCTTAATACCAGGAATCAAGAAATGTTGAATTATGAAAGTTCTGAATGCATTTTCCTATTTTCAGTTTTATTCTGAACTTAGAGCTGATTTTCAGTTGGGTCGTCCAGGCTTTTTTGATGTTAAAAATATTTTAAAAGTCAAATAGGTGGATATCTGTGGAGCTGATATTCCTGAAAACACATGTAAGAACTACTATAATAAAACATGTTCCATATCAGGTAGTGATTTGAGTTAGATTTTGAAAGACTGACCCATGAGGATGAAAGGAGTAACAATTTACCATTAACACTGTCATTCAGCAAACGGATCAAAGCGGGAAACTCTTTGATCAAGAGAGAGGACAAGAAAATTCCCTCTCAGAACATTTTAATCTCCCTACACCAGGCTTTCAGGAGGGAAATGGGTTTTGTGCTTTATCTCCACACTCTTCCCCAGTGCCAATGCAGAGAGTGGCAGCAGCCGCTGTGGTTTCGCCCTCCCACAGCAACCTGACAGTTGGGTGCCTGCCATGGTGTTCCTGCTTAGGTCTCCCAGCCCTGCTCCGGCTCTCCTTCTCCAGCTCCAGGGTTCTGCATAGCAGGGGGCTTTTGAGCCAACCCGAGCATCTGGGATGCCTATTCTGGACCCAAGCAACCAGGCAGCAAAACCGTACTTGGGGTATCCCCCACCTGCCCAGGCTCGCTCCCTCACAGCAGAGCATCAGGGCCACCACCACCCTCTATCCCATTTGCACCTGGTAGGGGAGCAGGCACTCCAGAGGGGCTTTGCAGCCCATCCTACACTGTGACCCTGATCTCAATAGGAAGCCCCACGCTTTCTCACAGCTCTTGAACCTCTTTAATCTGCAGCAACTGAGAAAGAGGTCGCCCATTGCTGAGGAACCCCCTGCCAGGACAGGCCTGTCTCCGTGCTCCAGCACACACAGATATGTTCAGTCATAAGGAGAAGGCAGTTATTTTCAGCCTTTAACATTGTAAATGTACTGTGAGATTATGGGGAAGGAGGGTGGTCTGATTTCTAATGAAAATTAGCTTAATTATAAATTGGAAACATTAAAATAGGATTACACTCACAAAGGGAAGTATTAGGATTTAACTGCTACAAAAACTACTGCTCTGCTGCATTAACAGAGTCAAAATTAAAACCTCAAAGCTGATGAAAGAGTTCATTCTCAGTGCTCTTGTTTTCAAGTAGATAATAACAAGATATTTGGATTGACTTCCCTCCCCACCCCACCATGATTCTAAAATGTCGCCAAGTTGCATCATAGTATTACTAACCCATGAGCTGTACTGTAGATCTTTGCTCTTAAAGGTCTGCAAAACTCAGTCATTTGTTAGGTGACAACCTATGCCTGGGGCCCTGGCAGAGATTATTAGCTTTACCATTTAGTTGGCTTCCTGAAAGAGATTTTTAATCCTGTAAATTATTTTTAGAAAGGTTATACAAAGCAAAGACACACATTTCAGAGCTGCTTTATCATATATGAATCAAACCTTGGCTGCAAATTATGATCATCCCTATTAGAGAAGAGCAAACATATGTATGTATAGGGATATAACAAATTAATCCTTCACACTCATTTTAACAATTAATCTTATGGATTTACATCCATTATAAAGATACAGTGGAAAAATGACAGAAGGTCACAAGTTGCTTTCCAATGTAAAGCCCTATTTTAGCCCCAGCACAGCTTTGCTGTATAGAACTGTTAGCCTGAGATTTGCCAGACTTGCTCAACAAGTGACAGAGCATCTTGCAGCAAAAAGAAAATTAATTGGTGGCTTTTTTTTTTGGAATCTGCCTCAGTGAAGAGTTACCTTCTGTTGAAGTTCTGACTCCCGAACTGAACCAATCAACATTTCCGCACAGAAACTTTACTGCAAAAATAGTTTTTCCTCTGGTAGAAATTTAAATATAGAAACAAGGCAAAGGAGAGCTACATTTTCAGCTAGAAATAACTTTTCTGCAAAACATTTCCTCTTTAGCCTTCTCTTTTAGTTAAAGGGTTTTTTTTCAATTTATCTTTTTAAAGATCATAAAGTGAACTCTGAAAAGGTTGGGCTTTTGGGGAAGGGAAAGTCAGTAAGATAATTTCTCAGACAAAAATTTTTTACACTTTTTACCAGCTTCACTGACATCTCTTTCTAATTCAAAGTAGATGAAAAAAAAATAGTCTCCACACCCTTTGAATTCCTTAAAAGTATTTTTGAAAAAAAAAAAGATTCTTTTAATTAGCACAAACCGCTACTTTTGAATTCAGCTGTTTGGGGAGCAGATCTGATCACAGTAGTTTCATTGGGATTTCTAAGACTCGTGGTTCTGCTGATGTTAAGTAGTACTTTTGTCACTTGGTTTCACTGCAAGCAGGACTGGGATTACATTCCATCTAACCCAAGGGGTTCATCAAAGCAGCAAAGTTAGGAGCATTAACTCTCTGCAGCCTCAGTGGAGAGCAACCAGATATCCATAGGATGTCATCCATAGAGCCTTTAGGAACACATAGGCAAGTCCTGTGGACACCTGAGGGACAGGGAGGCAGAGACCATCTGTGCTCACACCCACTCACCCATCTGTACATAAAGCTCAAGGAGATTGGCAAATACAGCAAGCTCCTTCCTCTGGTGGACTCAGGACAGCCTGTGAGCCTGTGCCCTCTCTTTCATGGCAGCAAAATGCCATTGTCTTGGCAGGGGACCACAAAGCATGGCAGCACCAGGGAAGCCTCTCCTCAAGGAGAAGAGCACTGGAGAAGCTGGAGAAGCCTCTCCAGCTGGGCACCAGAGCTCACTCACTTCTGCAGACTTGCATCTGCCAAAAGTACTGATGTAGAATAATCACTGCAAAAGCAGCAACACACTGCCGAAAGAGGCATGGGATTTGCCCTTCGTCAGCCATGGGAATCCCAGCACCTTTTTTGTAGCTGGTTGGGGTGGGGTCCCAAAAATCTAGTAAAGTGGGAGCCAAGCATCACATCATGTTGGGAACCATGTCCTCAGATCACCCTTTGGTCATGTTTATGCATTTAGGCTGTACGTAAAGTTTGTGGTGAACTATCAATTATAAATCATAAAAGGAGTTCATACTGTTAACATTTCTCATAATATATCATTTATAGAGCCACACCACAGGGTTTTTGTAAGCAAAATGATGCAGCCCAAAGCCAGGAATGAGGTAATTACTTGTACATCAGAAATATAAATTCAGTAACCTGAAAGGGGGTGGGGGAGGAAGACAGAAATTATGCAAGTCCTTACATAGCCAGGTCCCAGGGATAAGTCACAGGTACTAAGAGGCAAAAAGAGGAGAAAAAATAAAGTTTTGCTATGAAGGAACATGGCA
Organism: Nycticryphes semicollaris; assembly: GCA_013400055.1. Lineage (NCBI taxonomy): Eukaryota > Metazoa > Chordata > Aves > Charadriiformes > Rostratulidae > Nycticryphes > Nycticryphes semicollaris. The sequence continues at coordinate 314,035 of VXBJ01005046.1, forward strand.
AACAGAGTAGTTTCTCTCACAGCCACTTTTAAAAGGGGAGAAAGAGGTAGCAGAAAACACATCAGAATATGCCAGCCCCAGGGACAGCAGCTAATGTACTGCCCCCAAAAGCTAGCTGGGTGGCAGAAATAGCAAAAAAATAAAAAAACCAACCCTAAAGCTAAGTACAATATTAATAATTAGTTTCTTTTATTAATGCTTTCTTCTAGTATCACACGCCCACAGCCCTAAGTAAACATCCTTTATCCTTCAGTCTCATCTACTGAAAATGCTGACTCTCCAGTAACACAAAACAACCAGGGTTCCCATTCCTACCAGGGCAGGATCAGAGGATTAGTGTGCTCTTGCAAAAAAAAAAAAAAATTCCTTAGGTCTCACAAAAGCAGCAGCAGCAGAGATTTTCACTTAGTTCCTAGGGCACAGAGGAGGAAATCTTCAACAGCAGCTGAAGCAGCTTAGCATGGGAGACCCACCCAGGAGTGACCCTGAGCCCAAAGCACAGATACACTAGCAGCTGAGGGAGTCCAGGATAGGAGATGGAATATTGGAGCCATCAGGAAGAAAGAAACCAGAAGAGCCCTTAGCAATCCCACCTTTTTGGGCTTCCCAGCATCCTCCAACACCTGTGTCAAAAGAGGCCACCTGAAACCTAGAGCCCTATTTGAGTGGCCCACAACCCAGGAGGGGTACAACAGTTGTATGTATTTTGGCCAGACCTGACTGAAAACCCCAGGAGGAGTGCTGGTAGTGGGGTGTTGTGTGCATGCTGGAAGGTTGCATTGGCAGAGTGTTAGGAGCAGGACAGCAGTCCCCATGCCCACATGCAAGTTTCCCCAAAGCTATGACTTCCCCTCCCAATTACAGCTCATCAGTTGGTGTAAATCAGCTCAGCATGCCCACCACAGGTGCAGCTGTAAGAACTCACATCCAGCGAGGCTCTGGTCCGTAGAACGACCTCTGGTTTTCCCTTACAGATCCAAAGATATTTGATGAGGTTTAGGATGGGGGTGGGGACGTGACATTAACATTCTGAAATGTTTAAATAAATGGAGGCAGCAGAGTTTTGAAGTACTGCTTGTCCTCTAGAGGCTTTGCAAAAAAAAAAAAAAAAAAAAAAAAAAAAAAAAAAAAAACCTAAAAACAAAGTATGACCCCATGACTTTTTTATAAAACCCTGCTACATCAAAAAGTTTGAAATATAAACAGCTGCTTTCACTGACTACATCAGTGCAGCCAGGCTGGGCTGGCTAATCCTTGCATAGCAGTGTTTATAAATACTGTTCAGACAGGCAGGTTGGATCAGATTTTCTCATGAACTCATTCAGGACAGTTAGCTTTAATGGATAGGCACATTGTTATCTCTTTTAACTGCCAGTTTCTGAAAGCCAGCCATGGTTTTCAAAGAGTCAGTCTTGGGGAGGAGGAGGAGGTGGTGGCAGCAAAGGAGAGTATATTTCACCACAAACCTGACATGGGTGAAGCTTTGACTGGACTGATGCCACCAGAGAATATATCACTCACTGTCAGGTGGAGCTGGGCCATTTCCAAGAGGCAGTGATGAACCTGCTACAGAGCTCTGGGCTCTCCCTGGCAAGCACAGGCCCCTTGGGACCAAACTGCCACCCTGACACCCTGTTTTTGCTTGTAGGGAGAAGTGTAGCAGCAAAAGATATGGAGCTGACTTCCTCCCTCTGCACACCCAAGAGTGTTCTAGCACCTTGGCAGCTGAGGGATAAAGTCTTCCTGTTGCAATGCCTTAGACTAGAAACACCAGTGAGGGAGGACAGAGAGACAGGACCTGTGTATTTGAATGTGGGCTGCTCACCATACCATACAAACTGGGGATGTTAACATCAAAGGGCACCAATGCTTCCAGCTAGACCTCCTGGCACTATGGTTCCTGGCCCTCGGGGTATTTATCACAGTGTCAGGGTCACCTCCACGGAGGGCTACATACCCTCAGCTAGAGGCAAGCATCTTGTAAGGAAGGAGTTAACTGCCACAGAAACAATAAAATGAAGATCCAATATCAGTAGATCTTAAATACAGGAGGAGGACTAATTAGAGCATAGCTTTGGATGGCCTGTGCCTGGCAAGAAAGTGTTAACCCAAACCTTCTCTGCCAGGACACACAGAAAATTTCTTTCAGTTTTGCTGCCTTTCAGCTGATGGTTACAGAGGTGTTTCACTTGCAAAGAGATAAGGCAAACACAGGGCTGCAGCCCCAGGGAGAAATCAATCCATCAGAAGCAAAGTGAGAGAAGTCCTGCAAGGAGGGTGGATTAAAGAGTGCTTTGAAGAACTTTTTGCAAGGCCTGAGGCCTGATGCTACCTAGGTGCTTGCCCCATGCCCTCTACTCATGCTGATCATCCTAACAGCCATCAACCACAAGCTGCCGTTCCTGTCAAAAGACATTTCATGGCTATCTTGCTGCGGGCATTTGATTGATGTCAAATAGCCAGAAGGTACAGCCCAGAGGGGCAGGAGGGAGGTGACATTATTGCTGCTGTGGAAGAAAAGTGCACATAATGAAAATTGCAACTGTGTCAACAATGCTTATGTTCCAGATCCTTTAAAAAGAAAAGCAAATCCCAAAGCACTGGCAAAAAAGTGCACCCGCAGAGACGTGCATCCAACCCGAAGCCACTTGAGCTCACTGGCTCCGCTAGCGTTAAACCTGAGGCATCCCTCAGCAAAGGCCTGCTGCCACTCAGCAGCCCAGGACAAGGGACATAAGGGCCTTTTCTCTCAGCTTCCTTGTGTATCCTTCCTTGGGGTGATCACACTTCAGGGGTTGTGCCTGCCCAGTTGAAAAAAAGAAGAAAAAGAAGTAGAATAAAGGCAACTCTAGCTACACGTGTATTCAAGAAGGACTGGCAGCTCCCTGACCAAGGGGCTGAGCTGCAGGTCTCACCCTGTAGGGGAGCACCAAGCATACATCAAGTTTCCTTTCTTTCCCAAACTCCCTCCCTCCCTGAAAAAACCGCAAAGATCAGGTCTTCAAGGCACCCTGCGACTTCGAGGCAGTCAGTAATGAACAGTGTGATGGGGCTTAGTTTTGGCCTATTTGGCTCATGAGGTGCAGAGGGTTGCCTCCTCAAGGCAGTATTTGCCCAAAATGGTGGGATGTACCTCAATGATTTCTACCAGGGGGTGCAAGTTGTCTTTAACCTCCAACTGCCAAGGGCTGCAATAGGAGAGGGGAGGGGAAGAATGGGCAGAGAGAGGCCAGAGTTATTAGCCCATGTCCTCAGGAGAGAAGATTTCCTACACCCTGCTCTGCCTCTCTCTGGAAGACAATTTCAGCTGAATTCAAAGAAGTCTGAGAGACATATTCTAAAAAATAATTTAATTTCTGCAAGGCTGATGAGACATACCAGTCTGGGAGAATTAAAAGATCCTAGGGAAAAGCATGTGGCCAAGCCTGGGGACAACTAGCTGGTGGGTCAAGAAACACGACTCGTCCAGCTGTCCCCCGCCTGGGCACCCAGGGGACAGGGGCACAGACACAACCTTGCCCAGGCTCTGCCGGGTCTTCTGCTGATGGGGACATAAACAATATAGGATATTTCTGGGGAGGGGAAACGATTTTTAGATTTATTTTCTGTGACTAGTTCCATTGATGAGGGTGTTCCATGGTATAGATACAGACTCAGCATCAAATTCCATGGCTGCAGTTTGAAGTCATAATCTATCTTAAAAACAAGCTCACTATTTTCAGAGGTGATGGAAATTTGTCAGCAGGTGCTGATATGCTACACAAACACAAAGTTTTTTGCTTGGGGTTGCATACCTTCCTTAGCAACTTCCAGTCAGAGCTGTAGGCTTGATGCAGTAGTATCTGGTAGATGACCACTCCGGTCCTTTGAGCCTTAAAATTAATTAATAAAAAAATGTTAGCTAATGACTTTCAGCTATAATTAAAAAGGCTTCATGTGGTATCAGACAGAATGAATACTCATTACTTCTTTTAGTCTATCGAGATTTCAAGCAAAAAGTGGGGAAAGAACAAAAATTCCTTCACCTTTCTTCTGTGTATCACAGAGCAAGAAAGATGAATCAAACAAACCGATGCATGCCCATCTTTCACAGATTTCTTCAAAAAACCCACATCCCCAAAAGAGAGTAAGGATCTCCATTAAAAGCCAAGTTTAGTTCCTGTTGGTTTTGACACGACTTACAGAAGTAATGCAAGTTTGTTTTGCTTATGGTTCCCTGTGCGTAGCTGGTGGTAATTGTTCTTACTGAGCACTGGGCACTTTTCTTTGAGGAAAAAAAAATCAATAAATATTTAATTCATAAACGTAAGAGAGGGGATGAGCAAAAATATACAACTAATAAAGACAAATGGCTGTCGTACTCATGAAATCTTCTTATTAAAGAGTCAGTGGAAAAAATGTTCCTGCTGGGCAAAGAGAACAAAATAAATTGTGGACTTTATACTGCAAACACAGCATTTAAAAAAAAAAAGAAAAAAAAAGAAAACAATGTTAATGCATCATTAAGGTTGGGTGTTTAAATCTACAGAAGCCAGCACAAACATGAAGGAAGATTCCTGCAGCAACGCTAATTGGGACTTATTGCGGACTGCGTTATTGATGATTGCATGGATTCGGTTGCATAAACAAATTGCCAAAGCTGTATACAACTGGAATGCAAATGAGGGATGTGCAGCCACGTGGCTTCTCCTACACTGTGAGACACACCAGGTAACAAGTGCAGCAGGTATGCACCTACAGAAACACACACGCATATATATTGCATGTATAAGCATGAGGCAAAAAAACCCCCATGCCTACCAAATCTTCAAGATACATCTTCTAGCTATTTGTGTTTACTTATTTGCAGGGAAGTTAACAAAGGCTGTGGCTAACAATGCATTCCTTTAGTGTATGCATAATTTAATTTGCTTCATCCGTTGTATCTGCAAATGCTGAAACATGACAAGAATGTGACACTCCTGAAATCATAAAGCACTTCTATTTAGTCATTTCTATAGCCAGACGAAAACTTTGTGTTATTTCATGTCCCACATTGCCAATAAAGCCACAGCTGAGCTAACACGCCCCAATCCCTATGCCTATTTTCAAGAGCACAGTGTCCCGGGGACATATACTCTAAATTGCCTGTGATGGCTTCAAAACAACACAAAACCAGCCCGCAAAAAGACCCCATCCCTCCTGGCAAGCACACAGTAGTGCTGTGCCAGAAAGGCTAGTGTCTGTCTTGGCTCTAGCAAGTATCATTGGACTGTAACAGCACCAGGCAATCAAAACCTGTGAAATGGAGTTTAGCCGATGCTGGGGGGTTATTATTTGCATTACGGCAGTTCCCAGAGACTCCAACCGAGATCAGGTTCCTGCTGCACACAGTACAAAGGCAGCGATAGGAAATTGCCCCTCATGTCTGGGTAGGCTATTAACCTTGCAGAGAAGGGGGAAAGTGGGGGTCATCCTCTCAAATGATTCTCATTTCACAGGGGAAGTGTTGACGTGGGCTGTACCTTCTACTCAATGCTGTGGATTGCAGTGGGAATTTTGGTGTCATGACATTTTGTTCAAAATGAAATCAAGTGCAAATTAGTGATCCCAAACACTTTATCAGGTTGCCCGAGGCTGCACTCTGTGACAGAACCTAGAGCTGCCAGTTCTCCCACCAGCATTTCCCACGACTAGCCAGCCTCTTCCCACCTTTTTGTGCCTCTTTTATCAGAAAATAGTAATGGAATTGCTCATGCAGTGTTGTATCTTCATTGCTACCTTTACTTCCAAGTTCCCCAGAATCTGAGCAGAGGGTGAAACAGATACGGGGGGGACATTCCGCTTACATGCTTTGACTAATCTCATGCAAATGCACTCAGCAGTCTTGGTACCCATCATGCTTTCACCTACACAATGATCAAGCCAGCTGAATATTGCTTTTTCCAATGATAATAGCATTTTTATGCATTATTCCTTAAAGCTTTCTGTGCTCACACACTGAAAAAAAGCCCTAGCTGAGGAATAACAGAAGTCAATATACTTAGTATCTGTCCAGGTAATTATGCGTCTTTCTCCTATATTAGCTGAAGAGAATATGATCATGATAGGACATCATTAACATGTCTATTTTTTTCCCTCCCTTGTCTTACTTTCAGCACATGAAATGGAAAACTGCAGTTAAATATTTATCAGTACATCTTTTCTGGCTTATATTAGATGCTGCCTGCCTGCCTGCATTGATCTTCCATTTGAGAACCAGGAAGGATTTTGTAGGCAAGGCAAAACACAGAAGAACTGGTTTAAAACAGAAAACAATAAACTTGCCTCTCCTGATGCAAATTTATGTGTTTTACTGATTTCTCAATCATGTGAGTCCAGAGGAGAAAACAACAGCAACAAAAGACTATATATATATAGTTTATTTAGTAACAGAAGCAAACCCAAACAATTCAATAATGTTAACAGAAGAGTTGTGAGCTCCTCCTCCACATCCTTTACCTACTCTCAAGTTCATTTGCTAGTGATAAAGCCCACCCCAACATACCTTCTCCTCAAGGAATCAGGATTGATTATGGAAATGAATGCTAGTGATTTTCCCCTCTTCACAGCCAATCAGGCTTTGCTCCTGCCTGAGCTCATATGAGTTGACCAATATACAAAGAGTTTTGAGGGAAAGTTGGTATTTCAAAACTGAGACCAAGGAGCTGGAGGATTTGGCTGGAGGGAATGGGGTGGGTTTCATATGAGAAGACAGTCAGCTCACCAAGTCAACCAGAACCATTACTTGGAACAGCTGCAGTAATGTGGCACACGCTGTAATAGCATACCAGAGATCCATGACTTCCAGATAGGTCCAGTATATCAAACCTGGCTTTGAAAAAGGAATAATAACAGGCTGACAAAAAATTTAAGTGCTTGACTTTTGTAACCATCAGCCTTTAAGTTACACTTTTGAGAGAGCATTTTGACTGTTGATCTATCTACAATTGACCTTCTGAATCATTGGCTTCCACAGGCTTTGGGACATTCCTGCTGATTATGGCAGTTGTTGGCTTATATCCGAGGTCCATGCACTGGAAAAGCATAAAATCTATTTTGATGCTTTATGTGGGTNATTGCTGAGAGGGTTCAGGTATTTTTCATGCAATCCTGTTGATTTTGCAAAAAAGAAAAAGAGAACTACAAAAGCCTTGAAGATAGCCTGAATCAAATCAGCGGTAATTTCTTTGTCATTTTCTAGGCTGCACTCAAATGTAAAGAGAATTTTCAGCCATTTTCCCTGTATTGTATTTCCAACTTTTTTTCTGTCTCCAGGACAGTTTTTTTTTCTGACTGTTTCCTGGCTACTCTGGAAAATACACTCCAGTAATAGTATCTTATTGCTTAAATCTCTTCTCCCAAGGAACAAGCAATAGGACAAGAGGAAATGATCTTAAGGTGTGTCAGGGGAGGTTTAGATTTGATATGAGGAAAATAATAACCCTTTCTTCACCAAAAGGTTTATCGGCATTGGAACAGGCTGCCCAGGGAAGCAGTTGAATCACCATCCCTGGAGGTATTTAAAAGATGGGTAGATTTGGTGCTGAGGGACATAGTTTAGTGGTGGACTTGGCAGTGTAACATTGATGGTTGGACTCAATGATCTTAAAGGTCTTTTCTAACCCCACAGTTCTATGATTCTCTGACTTGACTTGAAGTTCTAGTTTGCTAAATTTCACTCAGGCACATAAAACATTCTTACAGCCTTTGAAAAAAGTTTGTTATGTCGAGTCCGAAATCAACATAATCAGAATGACCCTGTTTTGGAGCTTCAACTTTTGCTAAGCGCTTGTGGTTCACAGCAGCTTTTTCCACCTCCAGCTTCAGGAACTTCTAAATACACTGCAAGAAAGAGGCTTATGATGAAGCTAAGTTACTAACAGGCTTCCTGGTGGGTAGCATGAGGCCAGTGCAAGATGAATTCTGGAGAAGAGTTCAAGTTACTGGAAAGCAAAAGCATGTTTGTTGGGCAGTTGGAGGTGTTGGCTTTTTTTTTTTGCCTAATTGCATTTCCAATTAAGCCAGTTAGTGAAAGCATCAACAATAAAATATTTAATATTTTTGTGTTCCCCAGAATTAAAAACACAACAAATCAGAACAAAATGATGTTCTGAAATGGACAGACTAGATTAGTCTTTTGCTGGAATACCTCTAATTTTGACCAGAGTCTGAGAAATCCTAGACAACTGACAACTCCCACTTCATCAACAGGAGCTGGGGATGCTCCACTCATGACGAGCTCTGATCTGTTCGCAGTCCTACTTACTGCTGCCATTCTGATTTAAGTATTACATGAGAAAGTTTTTCCCTTTCATAGGCTCTCTTAGCCAGACTCTGGTCCTGCAGGTCACTTAAGCACATGTTTAATTGAAGTGCATGATCAGTTTCTTGAACTTAAGAGAGGACCTGACTCTGCCCCGCTGCAGTCAGCAGAGCCAGGTTATCTGATGTTAAGCACAAGCTTAAGTGTTCTGTTGGATTTTTGCCCAAACTGCCAATCTTTTATAGTTAATCATTTATCACCCAGCTTATGTGCTGGTAGTTATGCTTCAGTGTGCAAATATGTAAATTGCTTCCATAAAGCTCCACGCACCAAGCACAAATAATGCTTTCTCAGCCCTTTACAGGAGTTCTCCAGTCCTGTGACATCTGAGATAGATCAAACAGCCCTTAGAACTGGCAAGAAAGTTACTTCTCCGTTAATTAAACAGAATCATTACTGTGTTCTTCTTCTTAATAGTGAGGCATATTCACAGACTTGCAAAATAAACAAATAAATAACGCCATTTAGCACTAACCTGACAAGTATTACACATTTTGTCTTTAGGAGCGTATACATCGATCCATCTTACACACGCCGCCGCTCCCGCAGTGAGAAAGGGAGCAAGCTGTCAAACGCATGATAAGCATATTTGCATAACTGTGGCACAGATTAAGTTAAATAACTGCCTGCAACGAGGGTATTTGCAATGTATCACAAGGTAACTCTCCCAAACGCAAGTGACCGTTTTCATTTCTCTTCCCCTGGCTAAGGTTAATGGCTGTGAACTGCAGGGGAATGTCACCTCCGCTCACCCGTGCCCTGTTGCTTTGCATTCAGAAAGCTCACGGCTCCCATGATTTTTCACAACGAATTAAAATTGCCACGAGGAGAGAAAATGTAGTTACTGCCACTCAGTTCCAATATATTGCATTGGAATGAGAGGCGGCAACGGTGCCTCACTGAAATAGAGCCTTAAAATACAATTAGTTGCAGTGCTGCAGATTGCAGAGCCAGTCATTCTGCGCTCCTGCCCGTGGGGCCTTCCGTGCATCCACTAATGAAAAGGCTGCTGTTCCTCAAATGTCAGGTGCTTTTGCAAGAAATGAGTACCAGGAAGTGAAAATGACAAAGTCTGTTCCCTTGCTCTGTAGAGGCAATTTTTGTAAAAATTTATTCTCTCTTAAGCAAACTGCCTGAAAAAAAAAATGCAGTCAGCCACTTTTTCTAAGAGGAAGCTTGAATACATCTCAGATTGAGTCATAGTAAAATGAATTAATGCCCACAGCTGGTCTCCCAATCATTAATTGAAAAAAAAATAATACCTCAATCTTTAAGTATCATTAAAAAAAAATCCTATAAAAACAAACAAAAGCAGCAAACCACGCAAAGAGGCTCCCCCACGACAGACTGGTTGCCATCACAACCTACCAAACAGGACCACACTTGTCCCCTGAGCTGTCCCGGACTCAGGCGCTGACTCTGGAAACGCTCCCAACTTCTGTGGCAGGGCTGGGCTGGCAGGTCGGGCCCTTGGGCCACCCAGGACACAGGTGGAGGAGGCAACGGTAGGAGGGACCCTCGAAGGGAACTGCAGAAAGCCGTGCTTGGGGAAGGGGTCCACTGTATGACTGCTTTGGGATTGGCAAAGAAATAAAGCGTCAGGAAATGGAGGAGCTTGGGACAATGTTTCGGAAGGCTTGTGTTCAATTCCAGTCCCAGTGGAAGATCTGGCTGTCATCCCTTAGGAGGTTTTCCTTTACTATGTAATTCTTTAAAAACAACACGCACATTTCCTTTCTACTTTTGTCTGTAAATACCAGTCAATTACCAAGTTACACTAAAGCAAATAGTTTGTATCATTTGACAGGAAATGTAATGCGTTAATGCAGGTTAGAAGAGACACAGAAACATACCGCTTCTATGAAAAAATACACGGTGGGGAAATAGATATTCTCCTTTTGCAGTAGGTCAGATACAACAATCTTCGTACTCAAAAGCCACGATGGAAAATATCCACACATTTCTGGATGTCTAGTGAGATGGAGACACAAACATCTGAGCAGCTAAATATAAGTCTGAACAGCAGTGCTTCATACAGTAAGTTCTAGTGTCTTTTAACTTAATATGGAAATTGATACAAAATAAAGTATTTTCAGAGCCCGGCTCTGCTTGTGTGCTCACTGGGACTTCAAACCACCAAATTTCAGCCCCTGTCAAAATTACTCTGCAGTTTTTGTCCTGTGCTGTCTCATATGCCAAGAAGACAGAATAATGACGTCCAGCACAAAAGGCCATGTCTATTGAGATATATAAAGGTTACTCCACAGAAAGTCAATACAAGAACTGCGCTCAGAGTGCCTTGTCCTTTAGCATTTCTGCAAGAGCGATAAGCTGAGTTTAATTAGAGGAGTTTAGGTCTCGGTCTGAGAGCTCCCCAATCCCAAATGCCAGTGGTTCAATTTTGCAACGTTTGTTACTGGACACGTGCCTTTTGGACCACCTTGAGGTTGGAAGCTTGGTGTCAGGCTTGGGCAGGTACTGCTGGAGCAGCGCTGCAAAACCCTGAGGAGGAAGAGGAGGTGGTGAGAACAGTGAAGAGCTGTGCTAGTGACACATGGCTTTCTCATATTTCTCCTCCCCTCTTGCTGCAAGGCAAAAACGTTGGGCCCAGGTGTGATTGCTCTTGCAGTGATTTAGATTTACATTTTCCAGGCCCGACTCCACACTATCCTGCCCCTCCCTCAGCCACTGGCCCAAGCACAGGGTGTGCAGGTCTTGGCAGCCTGTACCCTGGATCACAGAACAATTCAGGCCAGGAAGGACCTCCTTACAGCAGAGGTGACACCCCAAGGTGGCAAGAAATTCAGAGCAGAAGTGGGCTCCATTGCTGGGCCTTTCCCATGGCAAGCACATGGGGCTGGGGATCTTGGTGCGGTGCTTTCTCTCCCCCCCTCTCAGACAATGTACTGGATGATAGCCAGTCATTAACAGGTTTGTCAGCTGTACTGACCCGAGTTAAAAGTAAACCTGTATGTCAGCTTCACCTTATGTAATATTAAAGGAAATAAGAAAAAAAAAAAGGCATTTACTTTTACAACTCACATGAAAAAGAAAATGCAAACAAAGTAAGGTGTTTTCCTCTATTTCCACTTCATACTATCCACCTCCCAAGTCAGAAAGTTATGAAGCTTGCTGTGAAGCATAATTCAATAAATAAACAAATCAAGAAAGTATCAACAAGCTTGATTTCAAAGTTTACAAGAAGGGAGCAAGTGCCTCCTCAAATGTTAAAATGCTGTGCCCTGCCTCGGGGCAAGGAGGAAGCTCTTGCAGGTGGCAGCTGAATTCAGAGCCTCCTTAAGCCAGTGAATTCAACCCTGCACACGCTTATTAACATCACCAGTCCAGGAGAGACTAACTGAGGAGAGAGTTGTAAATAATTTGATGACCACCAGCCACTGTGATGGTCAGTTCCAGCTCACCACGAGCCCTGTCTCACAAATGACCAGGACTGATCTGAGGCTGTCCCACACATGGAAGCAGCGCAAGACAGATTCCCAAACCTTCCCCAGCCACAACAGCTCACAAAGCAGCTGCCCAAAGACAACACACAGGACACAGGACAGAAGAAAGTAAAAGTTTCTTGCCTTTAGGAGGGATGAAGCCATGTGATGATGGAGAAGGAGGCACCTTAAGCTACCCCACCACTGTGATGCAGAGCACAGCCCAAAGCAGATGCAAGACAAAGAAATGCTCCCTTCCCCACCACAACTGCAGCACCCCAAAATGTTCTCTCCAGCTGGCTCCTACTCACAGCACCCCACATCTATCAGGACCACCCAGCACCCTCCACACTCTCCTCCTCCTAGCCAGAGGCATCTGAGAGAAGCATCCTCACCACCCCAGGGACACAGGAAAAGGGACTGCAGGACCACGTGGACAATTTTGAAAAGCAATGAGCGTTGTACCCTTACAGATTAGCTAGGGTGGGGTAGGGACTGAAATGCCATTTGTATCGCAGCTTGGCCAAACCGGACAGTTCAAGGGCAGTTCAAGGGCAATGTTAGAGAGCAAGGTTTGGACAGGATCATGAGTGTTCATTCATCTCTTTATTCTCATTCAAGAATGTGAAGGCTGTAGCAGCCTTACAACCAACAGCCACAGCATGCATTGAAATTGCCAAAGCTTGTAAAATCTGGAGGGGGAAGGGGAAGTCATTTAGTTTGAGTCATAAGAGGCCCTGATACAATCTAAGCTTCCTCACCTCTGAAGAAGCAGCTCACTCCCTGGACAGATATCAAAAGGCTGCTGTGTACAGCCTTGATAACACAATAGCAGAGAACAATTCTTAGCACTGAAGATTACAAGATCTTTATATCAGCTGCTCTTCAGTACAGCTGCTCTTGCACTGCACCACCTGATGGGCACTACGGGTTTACGGTTAACTCTTCAGGGGTCTATGGCCCTGAAAGCAAGAAGATATACGCTTTGCAGAGGTTTTTATACTACAAATATAGTAAAAAAATTATATAATAACGCAGCCCTAGAACTAAATAGCAACATCAATGTACCTGCCTTTGCTTGCCTGAGGTTTCACTGGCTGGAGCCTCTCCTGCTCTAGGAATCAGAGCAACTGCAACTCTGCTGCAGGTGAAAAAAGGCAGGCAGGAGGGCTTGGGGTAATTCTGCCTTTGTGCCCTTCACAGTAAATACAGTGGCTGGGTAATACCTGCACTGGCCTGCAAGACTGCTGACTCAGAGCCCCCCTTGCTGTGGCCTGAGTCCTGTCTGGGCCCCATGAAGAAGTATGATGCTGGAAGATCCACAAGTAGAGGAAAAGAAAGCTTAAACTCAGATGACAACAAAACTTTATTCCCTACCTTAGCTCCTAAGGATGGGTAGGACTTTTTATTGCTGAGGACATTTGTTTCTGTAAAGGAGAGGAACAGGCGTCCATGGGATGGGAGAGTCAACTTTGTCACACACCCCAATGGGCTGCGTAAAGAAGCTGAGTGGGAGAATTTCTGACACCTCCCTGTGCTGGAGTACACCCAGGAGTGCGGGCCAAGACTCCTGCAAGAGCCTTCCCTGGGGAGACACAGGAACAGCACAGCCAATCCTGCCTCTCCACCAGAGCTGCTCTCCAGCTCTCCCGCAGCCTGGGCTAGCAGCCGAATTCACAAACGGCACAGAGATGCAAAGGAGCAGCAGGAGAAAGGGAAAGGTCAGCTAAGGCTGCTACCACTATGGTCCAACCAGAGCAAATGGCAAACAAGAACAGACCCCTGCAAAGCAGCACTGAGGAAAAAACCCGATGAGCATGTTGCAAGTGTTCCCCCATGCTCATCATCCCCTTTCCGCTCTTACAAGAATGAATATAAAACACAGAACCAGACTTTGTGGAAAGAGACACTAGGGAAGCCATAAGCAGAACGACTAATTGATGCAGGTTGTTCATTGGACAACCATTTCCACTTGCCTGCATACCAGACTACACGGATTATTCCTAGTCATAGATAAGCAGCACCAGACGCAGTGGGGTGAGATGCTGTTTTATTACAGCCCACTGTGGTAAGAAAAGAGATCAGGCTTGAGCTCCTGTGCGTTCTCCCACAGAGCCTGCAGCACCAGACAGTATGTACCTTCAGTGTTTTCACTTAGTAGGTAGGACATCCACTTGGTCTTGTCATAGGTAACAAGCAGTTTTGACATGCCAGCAGAAGATGTGCCTTCAGGGTGGCAGCCCTGCAGGTCCCGTGTTCCTGCTTTTTCAATCAATTCCTTCACATCACACCAATGTCAACTGTTTAGCTTCTCCCATCAGTGAATTTGCTCCACAAACAGTTTTGCAAAGAAATTGCTCCAGCAATGGAGGCCGGGATGCTGAATGATACAGCTGCCTATAACTGTGTGTACTGAAATGACAGCATTGCAGACAGAGATCTCAAGACCTCAGTCAGGTCACACAAAGCTGATGATACAGTACCCCCCAGTGATACAGTACACTGTAGATACTTGCAGGCTGGGGCTGAGGTGGGGATAGCTCTCCATCACAGAGACTCACTGGATCTAAGGAGAACAAGTGCTGCAGATTCCCATGCCTACACATAATTTTGCTGTAGCAGCAACTTTCCACCTGCTCGTGGTTGCTCCTTGCCTTGGCTGTATGGTATGATTACCAGCAGTGGGCACATGCTCACCTTCTGTCATGGAAGTCTGTGGGTATAGCCTGTACCAAATGTGAAATATCTTCTGTGACTGAGGCCAGCTGTGCTAGCAACATGCCCAGTAGGACACCGGACCACTACCTAGTGGAAAAATTACTCCCTCTTCAGTGCTCAAACGCTCTCAAGAGGCACTCTGAAGCTGCATGGATGACTGCAGGCCCATGATACCGTATTTTTCTAGCACTCAACAAGCAGATGGAGGTTTGTGACTGGTTTCTCCCAGCCAAACTTCCTGCAGAGGGATGACTAGTTTCCAGAGCGTTAAACAGACGTGTGACCACGGAAAAATGCCAGATGGCTGGGAAGAGTACTGGAGCAGCCCTCATGACGAATGTCTACCCTTGGCTGCCAGCACCATATACCGTATGTATCAGCTCCCAGATAGGAAGGCCTGGCTGCAAGTTGGGAGTGTGACACAGGGGTATTACGTAGCACAATTTTTAGTGAAGCCATCGTACAATAGCGCAGACAGAAGAAAGTTTTTTCTTTCACTCACTTCCTTTACATGTTTCAAAAGCCCTTCTATTGATGATGTGGATGGATAAAGCTGTTTCAAAGGCAGCACACTTAGCTCTGTGCAGGCCTCCTGCTGAGCAAGAGATACCATTTTTTCTGTGGGACATGCAATTTTTTGTTTAATTCCCACAACAGATGGATAACCTCAGGGAGACATGAAGCGTTGAGGTGTAGGTGGGTACTGTAGTTCGTGCTACTTAATCAGCTGTGGGTTAGTGGTAGGGAAGGGATGCTGTGGAAGGGCTACAAAGTTACAGGCCTATTTCAAAGCCTCATGTATTTACAGTTACTGGGTCCCCAGGGGCACCCCACAACAGCAGAGACTCTTAAGCACCCTGGCTCTTTGCTCTCACTTGTAATCAGCCTATCACCAGGGGATCTGTGTCTGGGTTTGATTCACAGCGTAGCCATTACCCAGGCTGATGCTTGTAATCAAGAGCAGAACACAAGTGGAAAGGAAAACAAGGAAAGAAAGGTAAAAAGTCTCCATGTGGCACCACTCTACACAAACCACCAACTCCAGCTGCACCTTCATGACCTCTTTACGCTGACTGATGCTGAGCTGCCACTGAAACAGTCAACCCTAACCTTCCTGCCCGCCCCATCACGAGCTGGACCAGGGAATCTGTCTGAATGCTGTCTTACAATTATTTAGTCAGGTTCCTTTTCATTTGTATTAATTACCCGAGCTGGCCTACTCCTCAGCTCACCCAAGCACAGGAGGCAGCATAAGAGCACGGTCAGCAGCAGCAGTAGTTCACACCAAGATTAACTAAAATCTGTCACCTTATCGGCAACAGCCTCACAGTGCACCAGTCTTAACCTGCCTCAACATATTCTCACATGCACATTGACACAGCTTGCAGAAAGCACAGCCAGTTTCAGAGACGTTCAAACGGTCTGCAACATCAGCAACATACAAAGCAGCGATCTGCCCAGACTGATTTCATTTACACTTTACTCCGTGAGGTGCTTACGCGAGACATGAAACGGAACTAGGGCTTTGCAGACTCCTAATGAGAGTAAGCATGTCAGACAAACAGCTGTTAGAAAAGTTGTAACAACCAAAAAAACCCCCCAAAAGATAGTTTTCCTGTTTTTTTTAAAAACTATTTTGTTGCTGTTTTTATTTTCAAGAAATACATACACTTGGAGAACAAATCTGAGGCTTTTTTAGCCCCATTGATGTCTAAACAGCAATCTCCAAATGCAAATTTCAGTCACAGAACAGTATTTAACCTGTATCAGCAGAGTGCTCTGATCCCTGGATGGGATTTTGGCACTCTAGTCCATTAATTTATATTTACATTCCAGAGGTGCAGATTGGTTCAGAGGAAGCCTGAGGATGGTAACAAGGCAGAAAGCTTTATCGCTTTATCATGTCGAATGGTGCTTGGTCCTTCTGGGCAGTTCAAGTCTCTTTGTAGTTAGCAGCTGGGCCAGTCCATTCATCAGCATCATAAATATGGTCAACGACATCACGAGCACATAGTGGCTAATGCTGCAAGGAGGAGACAGACAAAAGTGAGAGAAAAATACAAATTTTCAGAGAAAAAAAAAAAAGACATAAACAACACTGTGATTATTTTTTTTTTTCGTTTTAACTGTGCATAATTATTGGCCTATTATGTCATTTTATATATTCTGTTCCTAGAAGACAACTATTTTAGCAGCAGTATCACGTAAAAACCAAAGTCTGTGACAAAATAAAATGGTGGGGACAACAGAAAACACAACTGAGCGTATACCAAGTGAATAAGAAGTACTGGTTACATCTTTCATTGAAGTGGGTAATTCAACATATGTGACTGAAACCATTGCAAAACTTCCATTTGCTGTGAACTGATAACGCAGCCATCAGAACTGAGGGAGAACTTGCCATCACATAGACATTCCTTGGTAGTCAGACAACTCAGATATTTATGTCAGCTGAAGCACAATTTTCTAGAGAAAACACTATTCCAGTGATGTGCAGCTTTAAGAAAAAAATTCCACTACTTTTTCATTCAACTTTTCTAAAAATTGCAGAGATCTCACTGTGATAACACATGATTTCAAAGAGATTAAACAAATGAGGTCAAGAGTGGCTAATAAAAGTAATTTGAAGATGCAGCTCCTGGAAATCCTTAAGTCACTAGTGATTAAAAGGAAAACAAGCAGAAAGTCTGTTCTCCACTCGCTCAAATTCTGGTATCTGATGTTCACTAGTGTTACAGATTTAAGGTCAGACTGAGATTTGACCTAGGATATCTAGCATCCCATGGTCAATGTCTGAATCAAGCCACTATTAATGTAAACCACTAACCATTAAGAAATTAGATTTTTTGCTGAATCCAGTGACATTTCAGGTTGAAGTTGCAGAAGAAACGCTGCTGCACCTGTGTCTGTCACACAAACAGTGCTTTTTTCCTGGGACTACTGAAGATACTGGCATTCTGACGTGACAGGCGCCCATACCCACTATTTCAAAGCAGATGGGTCTTTAGGGCGAGTGGAATGACTTCAGACTTGATGAAATCTGAGTTTAGTCACAAAAGCGGATTGCAAGGAGCACTTGCTGGTTTAATGACCTGGAATTTCTGCCAGAGGACTCATTCAGTTTGAGAGTTTAGCCACGGAAGAGCAGTAAAGCTCATAATGCCGACGCTATCAATCCTCACGACCCCGAGACTGTGACAACCCTGGTGCTAGCTTTGTGCAATTTAGCTCTGTGAAGTGGAGAAGCATCAGCTTTTAACAAAGCTGGGCGGCTAACCAGGGTGAGAAAATAAAAGTAATCCGAAAAGTTCACTCATGAGCAGGAGCTCTTCTACAGCCAGGATACCAGCAACCAAAGGAGCTGGAGCCTGACTAAATTGGACGGAGAAAACTGAGAGGGATTTGACTCACACTACAAGTTTTTTGTTTCAGTTGAGCCTGACTAAACCTTCTCACAAATACTTCGCTCAAATTACTGTTTTAAGAAATCAATTACAAAATTCCACCAACACAAATGGGCTTAGACCTCAACAAGCACAATCCACACCAACAGTCTGTAACTCACATCTCTGTAAACTCCCACCGGTGTGCAGCACAATGGAAAATATTCACCAACGTGAACAACTCAAGGTTTAAAACATTAGACAGGAGCCATCTGTCCTACATGCCCTTCCTGTGAGCATCTCCCCTCTCCAGCTTTAGCTCAGCAGAGCAGCATGCCTACAAGAGCCACACTGCGGCTTCGTTTCTGTGGGGAAGGTCTAAGAAGACACAAGAAGAGCATGAGGTCACGCACAAAGCCTGGTCACTGCACTTCAGACTTCACACTTCACAGCACATCTACAGTAACAAAGATAACAGAAGTCCCTCAACTTCCACACCCTCGGAAGTCTACCTGCGTGAGTTACAGGTTCGGTTTCAGTCCTCCCTGGGAAAGGACATGTTGACAACTGAAAGTAAAACTCGTGTTGCCGTTATCTTCATGGTGTGATGCGCCCTTTGGGACTGTACAAGCACCACAGGTACAGAAGTTTGCTTGGCTCTTAGGGGAACAGCCACTTTGGTAAATAGCTGGATGGCTTAATGCCTCCTGCGCTATTGGTAACACCTCAAATTTCCTTCCCACCTGGTACAAGAACTGTAGTTTTTCATTTAAGTAGTAACACCACTTTCCTTCTAGCTTTCAGAGAAAGCTTGAATGAAAAATCTGAAAATCAGAAGCCAAAAAAAGACCCTGTCTTTATTCCTAAAGACACCCTGAGATCAGCCACTTGCTGCCATCAGTATGGTCCTTACACATGCATCTGAGTTGCTGTCTACACCAGAAGGAGCTTTTCCAGACGTGGATGCTAATCAGTGATTTTGGGGGGCACAGCAAGGGGGCTTTCTCAAGGGAAAAACTACCCACAAACTCTGTTTAGCTGCCTGGCAGTTGAGGGACTGGGTCCTCTGTATTTTTGAAAGAAAAGCACTGCACACACTTTTCCCTTGCTATACTGCAAAAGGCTGAATAGTTATGCTCCTTTATTAAAATATCAGATGTTCAGAGTAAAGAAATATAGATATATATTATGCCATAGAGCACAATGAAAACCAATTTCAGTCTACTTGTCACATAATTACAAACAGCCAGCATCTCTGGGGCTATCAGCAACTGGTACTGCATTGCCTGCAGACAGCTCTGCTTAGTAAATTAGTTCTCAGGCCGGGGTAATGCTGTAATTAAACAAACAAACCAAGCAAGACTCTTGCAGGTATATGCCACAACAGCAGTGGCAAAATCTTGATCCCTATACAATCCAGAACTGCACCCTTGGCTGGATCTGTAGTTACAGTGAAGCGGGTAATTTTCAAAACAAGCTTCCTCTACCAAAAGTCAAACCCGAGCTAATGATAAGATTCTAGGCTCCAGGCAAGTTAGATCCATGTGGAGGAAGAGGAGACATTAAATGGGTACAAGAGAATAACATAGCGGGGCAAAGAGGAGAAATGCTTATAAAGGATGAGATGGGCAGGGACAGGTAATGGCAGAGAAGAGGTAGCTGGTGTAAAGGCATCACTGATGATCTCAGTTGAGGCAGGACTGTTCAATGGGAAGGCAACTGCCTCATGTATGTACGAATCAAGGTCAACAGGCAAAGCTGGTGTTAGGAGAATTTTTTATCAGGGAGGAAGACACCTGTTCAGTGGCAAGGAACCAAAAGGAGAGCATATGAGGTACTACCACCTCCTGGCTTTGTTTGTGACAGTGTATGCCAGGTGAGAAGTACTAATCAAAGATACGAAGAATCAAAGATCGGTAAAAAATGAAGGGGGCAGTGGGGGGGAATCAAGCTTGCTCCAAACTGTGGCTTTCTCCCAAGACAGGCTAATTCCTAAGATGGCAGACCTGATTAGAAGCTAGGAAGACAGGAAGATGGAGTGTGTTACCACAGCAATTAAAAAACTAGAGATTAAACAAATAAAATAAAAACAACTCATGCAAGGATTTGGAACAGCACTGTCCAGAAAAGTCTGAGGACTTTATTCCTACATGAAATGCTACTTTGAACTGTGGGATTGTTCCCAAGCACACACTGAGACACGAGATTCTGATTCTGAATTTAGTCTCCTGCATTTCCAGCCAGGATCCACCACCCTCTCTCCTCTATTTCACACAAAACAAATCATGAAGCACATCACTCCTAGCTCCTGTTTTAGAGATTGTTGGTAAACACTGTTTTTCTCCTAGTTGCAAGACCTTTGTTTTAATAGTAGGAAACCTAGAAACCTCGGCATCCCAAACCTGACATCTATTCCGCTATCCTAAAATCTAAAAAACAGTCTTTATCTATGTCCCCTGAACTTTGAAACTGCGGAAGAACAGTTAAGATTGTATCTTTGCCTTTATGTTCTGGGGACTGTTACAAAAAGAGGAAGGGAGTAGTACAGTATGTGTCTATATAAAACTATATAATACTGCCATATAAAGAAAGCTTTAGGATTTATCTTGACTATCTAGATACACAGCTATTTACAAATTGCATATACTGTATAGATATAGTAGGCTTTAAAAGCTATATCTCTCCATCTGTAAAGGTCTATAAATAGAGAAACATACCTTTTAAGTCACAGAGAAATTATTTTATTGACAAAGAAGCCAAAAAGCTAGCTATTCCACCGTTCTGTCAGTCAAAAATAAATGAATCTGTTAGAACAAACTTCTCATGACCATGTACTACACACCGATACATCAAAAATACTAGGAAAACAGCATTATTATTTTAATGCAATGTAATGGTGTGTTCTTCTGGGGCACATGATGCAATTTTGGGTGACCTCAAAGTATACAGGTAGAGGGTCAGGTTAGCAGACCTCAGAAGCTTGTGTAAGCTACTGCTACGAGTTCTGCATTCACTGCAAGGCCATTATCCTGTTATATCAAAACAATGAAAAGCACTCTCTGAAAACAAGTTCACATTGATCTTGACATGACCATTAAGCAAAGGGGCTTTAAAACTTTCTAAGAAGCCATAAATATTTCTGGTAATTGATAATTTACTGAGAGGAGGGAATCAATGGTGCGTTAATAATTTGCTGAATGTGGTAATAGAGGACTGTATGTTGGATCTGTCGTTGCTCAGCATTTCATTTAGGATTTGGAAGCGTGGGAAAAGTAGAAATCTCTACATGCAAAGACAGTACTTAAGTGGCACTGTGAATTCAACCGCAAGAATGAAGACATCACATTGTTAAGGTAGATATGAGACATGGTAAAATGACGTGTAATGTGGTTAAGAGATGGTAGAATGAGATGTAAGAGCAAGGTGCTAGGGGCGAAATAAAAAAAAAAAAAGGGAAATATGTTAGTTCAATAAACAAACTCTGCTTCCAAACAACGGGAGAGATCCACTAGTAAACCAAACATCACCACAAAAAGCAGTGAAGGTCTTAGCTTTATAGCAAGGGATTTAAAACCAATTCTTACACATGGAACGTACTGGAAAACCCAAGTATTGCCTAACAAGGGTTTCCAACTGAGCCTGCACACTCTTCGTGAGAGGACATACAAGTTTTGAAGTGCATAATTAGAAAATCCACAGGAAGCTGTCACCACAAAAAACAATGAGTACAGAAATATACATCAGAATTCTTTGCAAATGCAGCACATACACCACTGGACCTTACAGGAATGCATCTTCACTGGGAAATTAAAATGCTGCTTTTCCACCTGATTTCAATGATTTAATGGTTTGGTAACTAGATGTATAAAATGAA
This sequence comes from Nycticryphes semicollaris, assembly GCA_013400055.1. NCBI lineage: Eukaryota > Metazoa > Chordata > Aves > Charadriiformes > Rostratulidae > Nycticryphes > Nycticryphes semicollaris. Next base: position 335,797 of record VXBJ01005046.1, read on the forward strand.
TCCTGACAATTGCGTGCATATATACATACACATTTCCTATCTTTATACATTTCCTATCAGTGCCAAAAAAAGAAAAGAAAAAGGAAAAGAAAGTAAGATGAGTTCAGGTGTCCCTAAGGATGCTCCTAATTCTTTGTTCCATGAAATCCTGCACAGGCTTTGTTGAGCTACACACAGTTGGGGAAAAAAAGAACCATAATTTCCTTAACTGACTCAGCCTTCTCAGGAAAATTTTGGCAACACCTAAAATGTCAACTGAGACAGGATATTTTCAGACCTTGCTGTCAGAGCAACAACAGAAAACAGTGCAATGGGAATGCCACAGAGCTGTCACTGCAGTTGCGATAGAGGGACAGGAAAGAGCCACATGAATACCTCTCTCCCACTGGTTTCGGGAATTGCCCCAAACCCCATGAAACTCATCTTCCTTTTCAGGAATAAGCCAAAAAAAAAAAAAAAAGTAAAAGCAAAATCTTCTGCTGTTGCCTGCTAATTTTGCCAAGCCTGAGGATCACACATTAGAAATCTGCTCAGAGGAGAAGGGTCAGGTGCCAAAATATTGCTCATGCTAGGTAAAAGATGGACCACTTCAGCTCTCTGCCTATGGCTTCTTCCCTTTTCTTATGCAACCTAGTCTTTTTTTATCTTATGTGCATATACACAGATACACAGAAAACATATATAAAGGAACTACAATAAAATAATGTAGGTGGCAAAGTCAAATACTCAGCAGTGAAGTAATGACAAATTTAAGGCTGGCTGAGCATCATGCATTACTATGTTAAAAATTAATCTCAAATTACTCTTTTGAAAAGACATTTTCAGTGCTTTCTTCAGTGCTCAAAACACACACGTGGAGAGGCAAAATTACAGTTGTGTGTAATGAGCTCCCCTAAACTCTTCAAGATAAGGCAAACTTCCAGCTGAAATGGATCCAATGACCTATCGCTGTCGTAAATCTCTGTGCAACCAAGGCTGTAAATCAGACAGGAAGGGTTTGGATACTTGTAACAATATTTTTACTTGCAAACTCCCAACTAGAAAGCTTTTTGCCCAGCAGAACAGAGATTTTCTGAGGTCTCCAACATCCTTATTGATCTGCGTAGGAATCCAAACCAATGGACGAGGCCACAAAATGACCATAGCAAAAGAGTGGGATGTTAAAGCATTGTTTCCACTATTTGATCTAACTGTATCTCCTCCCCTCAAGGCCTTTCAAAAGCTAGCTACAAGCTGGAATTTTGACCTCCAGAGAAACCAGGCAGAATACGTGTGCATACACACATGCATGTGCCGGAGGAAACACTGGGGCTCAGCAAAGCACAGAGCAGATGTAGACTAAACAGAGTATTAACAATGGCTCCCTATTCAACTTCTGTTTAAATAACAATGTCAAGTGACCAGATCGGCTGGATTATTAACAACACATCCCGTACTAAGCTTATTAGAGCATATTACCTATTTCCACTACTCCGGGAACATAAATCTGAAATATGTATCCTTTGTGTTTGTTATTTCTGGACTGTTCACAAATAAGACCCCACGGTTGAAAACCCAGCCCATGATGTAAACTGTGGAGGCTAGTACAACTCATAACCCAAAACAAATTACCTCATTTTAGCTGTGATTTCTGTGTTAATATGCTACAGATTTACTCTTCCCCATCCAGGGGGAGGATAAATGCATGGGACTTGATAGCCAACAAGATATTTGCACAAGTTTCATTAATTCATAGGGGATTGTATACAGGGGCTTAAGTAGATTAAAGAAAATTAACAATTTTGATAAATTGTTATTTTAGCAGTGATTACAACTAATTATAATGCAAAACAGTACTTAAAATATTTTTGTGTAATTATTGCTCTTCAGAAATCAAACAAATCCTACTAACTGTATTTGTTGCCACTTTAATTACTTCATGTTGCCCTGGCACAGATTTTAAGACACAAGTTTTAGCTTGGGATATATATGTGCACACGTGTGCAAATGCATTGTAAGTACTGGGAACATTACTGAAGCATTTGATTAAGCAGAATAATTGGAAAAAAATTTGAGAGTTCTGAGTAGATAAACAACAATATTAACCTACAAGCCTTTTAAAAACGCAATGGAGGCAAAAAAATACTGTACCTTGTTCCAATATCCAGCCAGCTTCCATAATCTTTAACCAAAAAGAAAAAATGCTAGGAAATAAAAAACGACTTTGATTAGTACATCAACATTGCACAATTTGAAACACAAAATGAAAAACTATGTTTTCAGGCTGTTTACTCCAAGTTTCTAATTCTTCAAGTAGAACAAGGGCAAGACCTTTTCAGGAATGCTCATTTGGACCAAAGTAAAGTCAAGTCTAGGAGCCAGAAATAGATTTAACATGGTATCAAACATAAGCAGCTAAAAATGGACTAAGTTCTATCAAGCTGAGCTGGCAAGAAACAGAAGAAAACCAGCAGAGAAGTTTTTCAATAAGAAAATTCAAGCCACCTTATTGTTTGAAATAACGGGATCCCAAATAACATCTAGTGCCAAAGAGAAGGCTGCATATTTATTTTCATGGAATTCTGTCACAAATTTCTTTTGCAGCTCTGGCAGTTCCCCACCTGTAAAACGGGAATAATGTTGGGAGAGGACAGCACATACCTATTAGTGAATCCACCAAGTTCTAGCTGGTGGCCACATTGATTCAAGACCACAGACTAGGGGTCAACTTTCTCATTTCTTAATATACACACAGCTCCTGCATCTAAAACCTCTCTGGTAATGTTTTGCTTTGTACACCAAGTACATATTTGCTAATTGTTTTAAAGCAGTTAAACCAAAATGGGAGAACATGTGAGATGTAAGACCTGGATATACCGGGTCTTGCTACACAGCAGTAACTCTTCATTTGGTCTAGTTAGAGTGGTCTTTTTAGTGAAATGCTATGAGTGTGGTTTACTGGTATTTTAATCTTTTGCCTGTGGAAGTTGTAAAAGATCAGATTAGTCAAACAGATTTAATTGAAACTACACAAAACTATACCTTATCCATTTCTCACTCTACAGATACATTAGCCATTATTTGGTTCTTAACTGACTGGTTTTGCTCTCAGGTGAGATCCACAGATCACACTGTCCAAGGAAATCACATCTGTTATGCTTACTCCAAAGGGATGAAACTCAAACAGCATGTACGAAGTGAGAACACCACCTCTACCTGCTGCTTTGGAAGGGCTTCTCTTTACCTTATGATGCCCAGGGTCACTGCTTCCTGGATTGAAGACAGTTTGAAGGGGCAACAAAAACGTACTTTTAATCTGTAAAAATGATGTTGGAGTATTGTTCAGCTTTGGGTCACTTTAGCTGGCTTGGTTTGTGGAAGCAGGCTTTCTGAAGATAGCATTTTCTAACAAAGGACATTAAGTGTTTTTTCAAGTATTGCAGATCTAGATTCTGCCAACTCTAGCCCACCTGGCGGGTAACACATTTCTTCTTTTACTCTCTTTTTGAAGGGAAGGCGGGGTGAGTAAAAGGTTCAAAACTCCTGAAAAATTAACTAAAGCCTGCATACAACTAAACCAAATATTCTAATTTAAATTCATCGTAGGAATTTGACTGGAAAGTACATGAAAAACTCAGAACGATAACTTATTCCTTCATTTTTGTCTCTTATTATTATGAGTATATTGCTTCTTCAGAAGCATTAATTACATGAAATTCAAAGAGCTGTGATTGGAGGAGTTTTATCTCTAAATTATGCTAGGATTTCAATCCAATTCACTGCCCTAGTTACAAAAACTTTGAAGTCTGCAACAAATTCAGATCTCTCTAGACAGAGTTAGGACAGCGCTCTGCTTCTTGATCTTATTTGAACAGAATGTGCAACAACTTACCAAAGCCATAATATCTGAAATCACAAGAACAATGAGGAAAAGGCTGCAAAGGAAAGGAAAGAAAAGGAAAAAAAAAAAAAAAGAACCAGATCGTCAACCTTTATTCATGGCCACAGATGTTACAAAGCTTATTAAAACCCTCATAAAGAAATTAAACCAAGAAATTATTTCCTGCACTTGCCTTTCAATCACTCAGATACATTTCAATTTATTAGAAAACAGTTAAAATATATGGCTAGAACAGCTGGCATTTGTAATCCCACCCTGCTTGAAAAAGACATTTCACATTAACAGAGTTTCAGTTTTGCAACTGAGAAACCTAACACAATTCATTTACCGATGCAGGGAGCTCATGTGCTGGTTAGGCCAAATAAAGCTGATTTAGATGTTTCAAGCTGGACACAGGAGTGAGCAAAGCTGTTTGGTATAGACAGACAGATACCTGAGCCGACTGGTCCTATCCTGACAACTACCCTGCTGGGTAGGAGGCTGCTAAAGGAGATGCTCACCCCCTTTCCGGATCTCAGGGTGCCCATAAGCTTCTTTGGGAATGCCCTGCATTTTGGTAGCAAGCTCCCAAACCCATGGGCCTCTCTGTCAGGCAGCAAGTTACTTATGGAAAATAGGCTCAGCCAGTGAAAGGAACCAGAAGGGAGCATGCAGAATTATTTTTGCCCCCATTAACCTAATCTTCCTTTCATTAAACTATGTAAATCCTAAATTACATGAAAGCAATTGCTATAACTGGTTAAAACGAGTTTCTAAGTTAATGACACTAAAGCAATGTTGCAAACAGCCAACCCATTAACAGAAGTCTTTAACTAGAGTACAGTTGATTTATCAGTACTACCATCATAATTTGAGGAAGCTTTTTTGCGAAATGCTGCAGCATTGCATGAGCGTGTACTGAGGGGACACCCAAACCGATGCCTCCTGAGGAGGAAGTTTCTGATAGAGCTACATCAGCTCTGCTTCATGAGTAAATTAGGATGCAGCCTCAGACGCACTGAAAGGCTTCCCTCCGCTTACCTATGGCTCAGATAGGTTGTTACAATCTTGTAGTGCCCAGAAGGCACACAGCTAAAGGGCTGTTTTCACAGGCGAGTTCCAAGAACATATTCTGACAGAACATTCCCCATGAACAGCAAAAAAAAAAATAAAAAAAATTTCTTTAATCTGTAAACAGGGAGTTCAGGAGCAACTTGTTCAAATCACAAAAATCTACTTTTTGCCCTTCCAGACTGCAAGAGGCCTTTCAAAACAGAAGAAAAACACTAATTTCAGGGCATGTATATATACTACAGAGACAAGATAGTCCACTGTGATGGCTTAATTTATCTAGCAGGGGTAGTAAGAGCAATAAAGAGTGCAGCACAGACTTCAGGATGTGCTGACAACCAGAGCACCACCTCTCCAGGGATCCTGGGCAAATCTTGTGGTTTCTGCCGTGTTCTGTAGCAGTATCACTGCTGTCGTTACCTGAGCACAGCTAAATGAAGCTGGCACAAATACCAGGGGGAGTTATAACCACAGCGTCGTAAAGCAGCACAAACGCATTCGTGTCACCTGATTTAAGAAGCTGGTATTATTTCCCCTCTCACACACTCAGATACAAATTTCATAAAAGCTTGCAATATCACTGGTGCTGCCAAGGCAAGCGTTCACAAGTTAGGAAATGCTGACCTTTATGATGCCTGGGCCCTAGAAATGTAAATAGCTAGCTAGTCTTCTGAGCAATCCCAATTCCTTAACAAGTTCTGCTTCTGTATAAGCCTTAGTGAGAAGGACAAATATCCCTCCTTGGGGGTGCAAGGACAGGCCAAGTATGCCGCATGAACAGCTAAGGTAAAACGGGTGGTGAGCCTTGTGCTTCCTCTCCAACAAGAAGTCAGATTTCAGGTTGCCATGCCCCTTATTAGTATCATAGAATGGTTTGGGTTGGAAGGGACCTTGAAGATCATCCACTTCCCACTAGACCAGGTTGCTCAAAGTCCCATCCAGCCTGGCCTTGAACGCTTCCAGGGATGAGGCCTCCACAACTTCCCTGGTCAACCTGTTCCAGTGCCTCACCACCCTCAGAGTAAAAAATTTCTTCCTAATATCTAATCTAAATCTCTCCTCTTTCAGTTTAAAACCATTACCCCTCAATCCTATTGCTATACTCCCTGATAAAGATTCTCTCCCCATCTTTACTGTAGGCCCCCTTTAAGTATAGGAAGGCTGCTATACAGTCTCCCCAGCACTGGTCCCAATACCGAGCCCCAAGGAACTCCACTCATTGCTGGATTCCACTTGGACATGGAGCTGGTCACCACAACTCTTTGAGTGTGACCATACAGCCAATTCCTTATCCACTGACTGGTCAATCCATCCACTCCATGTCTCTCCAATTTAGAGACAAGGATGTTGTGCAGGACAGTGCCAAATGCTTTGCAGAAATCCAGGTACATGACGTCAGTTGCTCTTCCTATATGTAGCTGTAATGGTATCATAGAAGGCCACCAAATTTGTCAGACACCAGTTGCTTTTAGTGAAGCCACATTGGCTGTCACCAATCACCTCCTTATTTTCCCTGTGCCTTAGTATAGTTTCCGGGAAGATCTGCTCCACAATCTTGCTGGACACAGAGGTGAGACTGACCTGTAGTTTCCTGGGTCTTCCTTTCGTGCTGGGTAGCATTGTACAAGGGGACAACAGGCTGGGCACAGGCAGGTTTGTTTATCAAACAAAAAGGCAGAGGACATCACATGGAGCCAGGGCAGCTTCCTTCTGTCCTTCTGCTCAGCTGAGGAATATGCAGGACACTGTAGTCCCCCTGCCACTCTCCAGTGAGACTTTCATTCAATCCCACACAACATCCCATGGTGACAAACTCAAAACCATGTGGCTGACAGGGACCTCCTCCATCTCAGCACCTTTCATAATCCCAGAGGATGAGCACAGGTGTCAGTCACATGCACTGGGTGCACCGAAAGGGGCAGGGAGGGCTAACAGTTACAAATAATAAAAATCTTGAGACAGTGAAAAGAGTGAGGGTAGTTCAAGTCTGGGTACAGCACTCTACGAGGCCGGGCATCCATCCCACATTCTCTCTGAAAAGCCTTTAGAGATGGAGACGGGACTGGCAGCCACCTAGTCCTACTGAAAAAGATACATAATACTGAACACACCTGGGAAGGGCTGAACTGCAATGGAAGGGCGTGCAGCCTAATTTTTTTTAAAAAATCCTATTTGAGGTAAGGTCTGTGCTATAAAACTGTAAATTGGTTACATTATAAATGGGTTATTTTTATAATATTGTCCTACAAGCAGAGATGCAATAGAAAACAAAAATCAGACTTTAAATTATGCTCATTTTTCTACATTATTGGGGAAAAGTGCTCCTTCTCTGAATTGTCAACAAAGAATATTAAATATCTGATTGTTTCAGACAGGGCCAACACTTCCATTTATACTCATTTATCACTAAGAAAAGAATTCCTGAGCTTGCAGAATCACTGAACAAAATCCCAAGCCACAATAACAAATAAAAGTAACAATGTGACCTACTGTTTGTTTTTTTAAATTTAGATTGAGATTTGACAATTTGAATTCTTGCAAAGCAGATTTTAAACCCTTATTAATGCAGAAATATAGCATTTACTGTACCTCTTAGAAGACAGCTGTGTTGTGACTTGAATAGCTTCAAAAGCACATGATACCAGAACAAATGGGACTACAACCTGTTTAAAACACAAGCTACATTTTGGTTAACAGCCATATTTACAAAACAACCTGGCAGGTTGTGGAAACATTTCGCTGCTTTTGAAATTATCACAGAATGTGTATGTCACAAAAATAAAACATTGGCAAGAAAGGGTAGAAACTAATTTTGCTAGTAAATGAATAAAACCCCCCTTCCATGTTCATAGCTGAACTGCAGTGAAATAAGCCATGAGGTAATATGGAAAACTATAATTAAAACACATTAACGATCCTCACTTCATTTATCCATTTTAGAACTAGTGATAAATACTTCAACAAGGCTAGAAGACAGAGCTATTCAGATCCAATATCTCATTTGACAGGCTGCAGAGCTCCAAGTGTAATAGGACAATCTCATCTCAACCACAAAAAAATCTGAATATAGAGTATATTCAGTAAAGCAAAGATCACTGCCCTTCCAAAGCCAAATCAAGCAAATGCAAACAGTAAAATAAGAACAATACAAACAAATACAAACAAGTTGGAAACATGAATGTTGCCTTTTGCTCTTGCAAGTTGACTTGTAATCCTTAAATCAGTAGCATAAATGCATTGCTATAACCTGTTTGCATTATAGACTTACGTCCTGCAGTGTAACACGCAGTAAACCTGTAACTTAAGTCTGCTTTCTCCGGGACAGAAGCAGCAGAAAGGCAGAGGCAGGATATACTGCTTATTTTAGCAATAACCCATAAATTCCATGTCTCCCTTTCTGTATGCCTCTTCACCCCTCCAGTTGATCCTTTACTCAAATATCAGAAAAGAGGTCCCACACCTTGCCTGCAAACAACAAGTGCAATCCGATCTTTGATAGACTATTAAAAATACCAAAAAAGAGTATTCATTATAAAATTACAACGTAATCAGCAGAGCATTCAAAGCCTGTACTTAATGTAACGTAGACAGAGCTAATAGAATATATATCCCTCAATGTTTCTATAGATATTATACTATAGGGAAAGCTTATTTTTAAAAATAATTTAAGCCTTTTCACCATTTAAAATCTCCATTTTAATACAATAAAGCAATCTGATGCAGTTAAATTATACTCCCGTGCACTTTAGCTTCTCTCGTCTAAGAAACAAAAGGGTCCCTTCATTACATGCAAAGGCTGAAAGCTTCACACATGGTTAAGAAGGCTAATGAAGCTCAAATACATATGTATGGTTTCGTAAATTGCCAACAGCAACCCTGTATGTGCTATGTTGCTTATTAAACTGTTCTTTGAGAAAATTTCACTGAGGGAAGATTACTAACCTTTAGCACAAGCAAGCCTCCCATCATGAAGGGACTGAACACAGTCAAGAAACAATAGACAGAAGCAGGATCAAAACTAGAGAAACATGAAAAAGACATTACAACATACCCTTGAAATGGCACTTTCCGTTAAAAAACCAGAGCATTCCGTTACTCCTGTAACACACTGTGCTTATATATATTTTTAAACAAGGCTTCCAACTTTCTCTCATCTTGCTTAAACATTAAATTAGCAAGGACAGGCCCACCCCGCTTTTCTTTCTCTACAATTTTTCTCTGCTTGTTGTCTTTTGGGGCACCATACTGTTGGTGAGCAGCTGAGCTCTCTCTGCTCATGCTGCCAATAACTTCTAATGGAAATTGAGATGACCTCCTAACCAACAACCTCAGGCTCTTAGGGCACATGTTACAGAAAGCAGAAACAAAATAAATAGTTATCAGTATTCCATGGACAACTGCTTTAATTCTGCCACCCTGATTTTGCTGACCAAATTTATATTTAGTGCGCCAACTGCAGGAAGAATTTTTTGTACCCTGTGTCTCAAATCAATGAATAAAATTTACCTGTTAATAGAAGCTATGTTTCCGGTGCCAAAAAAAGCTGTCACTATGAAGAAAAGCTAGATGTATTTAAGGAAAATACACCATAGAAACAGTTGCAGCAAAACAAACCCAGCATTTTCCCCCCCTTCGTTCCAATTTACTTTCAAAATTCTATTATGAAACTACAAGAAGGTGACTCACTACTACAGCTTTACCTGCATTAAGAAATTCAAAGTATTGTCCAGCTCTACCCAAGATTTCACACATGACTGTTGCTTTTAAAAGACAGGGAGTGCCTGGGTATGATTTTAGAGCCTGTCTTGAGGCCCCTGACAGAAAGGTGCAGCTTGTTTTTTCTGGGCCCCTACCTAGCAAGACAGGAACATCCCTGGACAGCAGTCCCAGCTGTGCATTCAAACACACATGCTTTTGCAGAAAGTAATGACATATGCACGTGCACTGAACAGTAAAACAGATGGCTCTATTAAGGAACTGACCACAGAAGAAGTAGGTGGCTGTGAAAAAAGGTGAAAGGTTCCCATTCTATTGCTCCATAGTTTTGTTGTCCAAAAGTTATGCTGAGTCTATCCATTGCCACATGTGACTTACAGTTTTGTCCTTACTTGAGGGAGGGAGGGAAGGCGAGAAATAGGGAGGATGACTCTAGCAGTATCTGTAAAGCTGGATTTTTTTTTTTTCATAAACCCTAACCTTTTCAACTAGGTACGATACTTGCTGCTACACGAGCCCACAAAAGACATGTTTCTGCCTCTTGAGCTTATTGGGGCCCATTATAGCTCACATCTCTTCAGTCAAAGAATGGGTTTTAACTGCTTTTTTGCATCAGGCAGAGGGTTAATCAGTGACGATGGCTGCTGTCGCCAGAGCTCCCTCTGGTCCTTCCACTCCTGTTAGAGCTCCTGCACCAGATCATTTAAGTCTCTGCATAAACAATTTGCTCCCAACAGTTCAGCAGAATTATTAGGATTCTGCATGCAATATTTTGGAAGGATTAGGTCAGCATAACTAAAGAAATGATGCTTCCCAAGAGTATCACAGCTTTTCAAGTTTAGCAACACAGCAGTCTTAACAGCACAGCACAGTCCTGCCAGTTAAGATTTATACGAACAACAGTTCTGCAATAAAACAAAAAAATACTAGTAGCACATAGGTCTAATCAAAACGCTAAGCATAAGAAAACTGAATCTTCTTGTGGAAGAGCAGGCTATAAGGTCCCTCAGCACATGCTGACTGTTGGGCCCTATTTAGGCACCTCGAGACAAGAAATACAGCTCACAGGCTCATAGTTGCAGTGTGACTGCTCTAGTAGCAAAGGTTTCTCTTCTAATACCACTATTTCTAAACCTTAAACAGCATCTAAATTAAAAAAGCCACCACATTTTTTAAGCAGCTGTGCATCGTTTCTGGTGTCTGCAAAGGAGACCAGTAAATTGTGTATTTTTTCAGGAGGTGAACAAAATACATTTGTGTGTTTTAGATTAAGATAAGATTAAATTAGTGCTATGTTCAAGTGTTAGATTAAAGTAGCTGGAAATTAAAAAAATACAATTGGATTGTATGATTTTTGGTTTGGCTACTTTTTAGCATCTGACAGCAGAACCTTTACTAAAAGTTAGCTTGTTTGTTGTTAAAATAGCAAAATAGCAAATGAAATAAATTTACTGCAAGGTGTCTAAGCTGCTTTTTGGGTACACTCTAAAGCAAACACCAATGTTCAACACCTAGCAAATTGGTTTGCCTTTTTTCTTAGTGCTCAACTGCCTTTTATTAATGAGGTATCTGTCACACTTCCTCTGCTGCAGGTTCCCAGTGTCCAGCAGTGTTGTCCCAAATTCCAACAGCACAGACTCTCTGACTGTTATCCACTCTCTCAGATTTGGTTATTCTATGAACTATAAAACCTGTTTTTGCAGGAGCTGGTACTGAGACAACTCCCTCCACGTCTCCAGTTATGAAAACCTACCTGCAGTAGAAATCCCTGTTTTCTAGACTGGCTCATGATTTCTCTCCCACTTGCACACCCATCACCCTTGCTGCCAAACACCTCTCACTTAACTGCAGTCCCACAACAGAAGAGAAAAATGACAACTGTATCAAGTCAGAACAGTATCAGGAAAAAAAAAAACCAATCAGTTCTAGTTTCAGTAACAGTAATGCCAAATAACTGCTATGTTAGTGAACAAACAGCTTTTCCCTCCAAAGCCCATATAATTGCTAACAGCAGAAACCATGTGTGATATAAATAATTCTAGACCAGATTCTGGGAACACATTTCACTAAGAGTGTGCAGGAACTTCCCTTCTCATCTCATCCACCTGGACATGGCCAATGCCTACCAAAATGTAATAAAACAAAACCAAACTTTCCTAAGAATGAATTTGACCTCAATTGTAATGGTTATAAAAGACCAGTTTTCAAAGTGACCAAGGAGCCAGATTCTAAAACAGTGCAGTTTGTACTGACTTTTTTACTACTTTATCAAAAGACATACTGTACAAGACCATTGTCTTCTGAGCAACAGGTCATCTTCACCAGCTTCTGTTTCCAGTGGCTACCAGGCTACAGATTTTGATGGTGGCGCCTTTTGAAACAAACCCATATTTTCCCTGGAAAGCAGCAACCAGCAAAAGGATACAAAGAAGAAAGACCTGCGGACATCATCTAGGTGAAGCTGTCGAAACTGAGTTATATCAGCAGCATAGGCAAAGTTGAAAACACCAAGCTGGAAAGACAGAAGAAGAAATCATTACTGAATATCAACTGATCTATTTTGATAGAACCACTATATTTTTACTGAAAGAAATGAGAAATAAACCTACTTCCCTATCAGCTGTTATTATAGTAGTATTATGATGAGGACTGCAAACCTTTCCCATATTTTCATTACACTTTAATGAACCTGCCAGAATCTACAAGTGAGATGATCAAATGAACAGTGGAGCTTCTGCTACTTATCTACACTAAAAATGAACTTCTATGCCTTAGACTTATCATTAGCTTTTTTCATCATAAATACTCCTCCTACACACACACTTCCACTGCTCACATGAGCATGTGGATAAAGACCCACACAAATAAAAGACTGCAATTATCCTCGTTTGACTTATGTCATGAGTAAGAACACTAAAATATTCTCCATTGCCTTTACTCAGTTCTCGGCACGGTATCACTTGACCTGAAGAGAAATTGCCTTCATGGAGTTTAGAAGGTCATTGAACTCCTTTTCACTGGAGAAAAGAAAGAATTCAAGTAATAGACATTCAACACTGACAACATTTTAATTAAAAATAATCTCACACCATCAGAGAATTGAGCTGGTTTCTCTAGGACAAGATTTACTTTGTGGCACATATTAACAGGCATTCTAGAACTGATTTTTCTAACCTAAAAATAGGAAGCAGGGATAAGTATTATTGTTGCTTTCACTTGAACCCAGAAGTCAAATTGCATAGCGAGAGTGACAACAGAACACTTAATTACAGCTTACCTATGTTCTTTTCATTTGCATTTGACTAAAAAAGTGTCCACTGTTTAATACTGTTTTAATAGAAGTTTATTTTAAAACAAACAGAATTTATGTCAGTCCACCATCAACAGACAAGCATCACAAATGCCTTGTTACAAGATGCAAAAAGTAGAGTGGGTTCTAGAGTGGAAGAGAAAGCACATCCCACAGACAACTCTGCTGTGCTAGAAACTTCTGGTTGCAATCATGGCCTCATGCTAAGTATATACTTTTTACATTCAGATTCCTTCACGATCACTTAAGATGCTGTACAACACACTCACACAAAATATCTTAACTATATGTAGCATGAATAAAAGGTGATTCTTGTTTTCATTTCTGATATTCAGCCTTCAACTGGGCAAGTCTGTTCTCTCTCAAGTTTTAAAACTCAGTCCCTTGCATTGCAGAAGAACCGCAAACCCCACAGTATGTGTCAGGTCCGCTCTGGTGTCTGCCTTGGCTCAGATCTCACCTCCAACCACTTCTCCCTAATTATTTTGAGCTGCAAAAGGATGTGTATCACCATTTCTCTTACAAGTGACTCTGGCCACTCCCATGCATCTGTACGGAGGTTCTCTGTGACCTGCACCAAGCAGGGCACATTTGGGAGAAGCAGGGGAGAGCAGTGCTGCACACCTACCTGACTCCAAGCACCCAGATCTAACCAAATCAATAGCACAGCCACAGTTTGTTAAACCCTTGACCTAAACTAAAAGCTAAACATTGCTGACACAATATGCTAAATTTTAGGGTGAAAATTGCATTGATACCTATTATAAAACTCCTTCTCTGAGCAATTCTGAGAACTAACTAGTTCCAATTTAGTCTCTGGCTCCTTGGCTGTCTAAGCACAAATAAAACACCATCCTTGAAGAAAAAGAGATCTTTTCAGCCTCTCATGGACACTCATGACTCTGCCATCAGAATAAATAAAGTACAGTGACATTGTACTTACTCTAAAGAGAGTTACTGTACCTTATGCTGAATTAGCACTGCACTTGATGAACTGAGCTTTGTAGCCTACAGAACATACCGTTAAGTCAAACTGATTTCCTGCATTCCTAGAAATGGCTCTGATGTGGAATATCTTGAATAATATCAATTATAAATATCTCTTACAAGGTCACATCATCATTTCATAAAACATCTGATACTGGCTTCCCAAACGTAAGGAAATACAAAGTGTAACTCTATGAAAACATTTATTATATTCTAGAGGGAAAAAAAAAAAAAAGATAAAGCTGATAATTAACCTGACACAGCTATCTGGAGCTGTTACCTTTTGTTTGAGTGAAAGACCGTAGTACTGCAGTGCTTCTTGCTCCATATGTATCCACACAAACATCAAACCAGACAGCACCAGTGGAAACAGAGCTTCATACCTGAAGAGCAACATAATGATCACAGTTAAGTGCAGCCACTAGCAACCATTTAATATCAAACACTGACATGTTTCTTTTTTTCTTTACATAAATGATATACCAAAGATGTAGAGGCATTCTGCCCCCTCTCTTGCCGTTTCTGAGGAGTACCCACAGCTGGTTGGTTGAAGTCTAAAGCCATGCAGTAATTAAATGGTAGAAGTAGAAGAAACAGAGGCTGCTGTCATGTTTTGCACCTATTTACTGATTTGATGGCTGCCACAATGTTGGATGACTGCTTTTTGTGTCATGATTAATTTTAATAAAACTGGAATACAATTAAACAGAAACAGAAAAAAAAAATCACATTTGACATCTGTAAAATAAAAAGAGCATTATATTTGTTTCTTTACCACACAGCAGTCCATCGAAATAGCAGCATCAAGTCACACTCTAACCAAGGCAGCTAAGCTATTCTAGCTAGACCCCTGACCTCAGAGGAACACTTCTGGCTTCTACATCACTCAAACACAGCGAACTATGAGTATATCTACATGAGAGATTAAAATCTCTGGATAATTTAGAAGTGTATGTTGCCATTGGATAACACTTGTTTCTCCTTGTCCTCTAGATCTCAGTTGTACTTCATGGTGCCGCTCAGTGGTTTTTTTATTTTCAGGATAAAATTATAATACTGCCAGTGCCTGTGACACTAATACTGACAAGATAGTATTTTTTATTTTTTACTTTTTTCCTTCTTGGACACAAACTTGTCTAAAAATGAGAAAGTTACTGTAGTTAATCTTGATACTATTTCTGTGTTGTGTCTCCCCACTAGCACAGCTAACAAAGCCATTTCAAACTAGCATAAAAGAATTTGGATAGACATTTCTGAATTAATTATCAGGATTACAAGTAGTTAATGAATATGAAGATGTCAATGCTTGGGTTATCAGTAGAAAAAAGTACCTGCAAGCTTCACTTGCCTACAAACTGAATGCCTTCAAATGAGGTAGTGACAACTGGTGGCACGTAACTGTGCTCTACAACTGGGTTCAATACTTCCACTTAAGTGTACCTGGAGAGGTGCTGTAATTACTTAAGCAAGGCACCGGGTTATCATTACATGGTATAACAGAGCAGCAAGGAGAGAAACACTGGATACTTTTAGCACTGAGCATCTTGCTTTGTTTTTTTTTTAAGAATTATTCCAAAATTTCTTGGTCTATTTGAACATTGTGGGAGACTCTAGGGAGCTGTCAATGTGGCTGGTGCAGGGCCAAAATACGAAGCGGGGGAGTGTTTACCAGTCTGAGATACCATAACATTAACGCTTTATTCAGTAGCCAGGATAGGCTAAGAAGGTCAAGTGTAAGAGTGCGTGTGGACAGGAGTAAGATTAGGATCAAAACCTTAATGGGGAAGTGGGAGGAAGGGGAGGCAGGAGATTAAGAAAAAAGAGATATGGCTTCATCTGAAATGAAAGGATCCACAAGAGCCACAAGAGGCAGCTATTGTAAAGCGTCTGCTGCAAGATATTTTATTCCACCTAATTTTCCATTGTAATTAAATCCAGAAGATAAGTGGGAGGAGAAGTGGAAAGAATAGTTCCTACACTCCCCATTAATTATGCTTTTAAGAGCTACTGAGTCTGGGGAAAAAAGGGTTGGCTGACACAGTGTCTTCTTCATTTACAAGCTCTGAGCAGTTTGTCTTTTATACAAAAAGAAGCAAGGCCTACACAAAAGGAGTAGCATCCCTTTGCAAAAAGTTAGTTACTTCCATGAAAAACTCGCTGAATATATTTTTCTCTCATTTTAGGGCTACCTATCTCCTCTTGAGTGTCAGTTAAGCCATAATTAGACACCAATGCTGAACAGCTGGGCGAGAAGTTATTTTCTCTTTCTTTTTTTTTTTTTTTTGTGAGCAGAAATGCACATGCCAAAACAACAAAAGATGTAAATGAAAACAGACTTATTTTGGGTGCACGATTGTTTGAATACATACTCTTCCAGTCACTGCTTGTTCTAGCTGAAAGGAATGTCAACAAAACAGATTGTTTGTAATACAAGGAGAAATATGGAAGTTCCTGTAAAATTTTATTTAGGGAAGTAAACAGGGAGATAAATGGTGAGACTACAGCGGGAAGCACACATAACACCTTTGACAGAAATGTTGATGAGATTCAGCAGACAGTTTCATATTTAGTCCTTGATTTTTGTACGTAAGATCAATCCATACAGAGTAAGCAAGAAGTACCCTGTGCTGAGGAGCAGGTAGGTAGACATCAGGGAGAGCAGTATGCTGAACAGTCGCTGGAAGAGAAACGTAGGGCTCAGTAACGGTAACACCAAGGAAGAAACTGCAATAAAGGGAGATTCATCAGTCACTACATGGAAGAGATTTCATCATCACAAACAAGGTAACATTCTTCAGATCTTGATGCTTTATGTACAGACATTCAATACTGGTCATAAGGCCTACTTCTCAGAAGTTCCTCTTGCTAAAGAAAGCCCAATGTTTGGAGTGTTTAATATTTAGTTATATATTTATACATATGCTATATTATTATAGATAATACATTATATAAAAATGCAATATATTATTTATACACAACTATTCTATTTATACAACTAATATAAATATTGAGTATAATACTTACTATAAAACAGTTTAATATTTGTTCTCTATGATGTTAATTCCCTGGCTTTCTAATTCACACCCTTAATAATTTGTCATGAACTAATGTTCCTTTAAGATAATTCAGAAGCATTATCCCAAACAACGGTCAGACTTGACTATTTAATACAACTCCAAGAGTCACTTACCATGGCCCTGAGGACCTCCAGCAGCTCAAAGACCGCAGTTAGAGAGCCACTGCTCTACTGGATTAGATTAGGAAACCTGCCACATTCTGAATTGCAACTGAAAATACTCATAGCACAGAAAGTATCAATTTATTTGCTTCTCTACTTGAAAGTTTTAAACCAAAAATATTTGGAGGAACTACAGGGGACCTATCTGTTGTGATTCATGCTTCTTGCCTTTAACTTGTAAGGCATTTCTCTAATGCAGGTGGGAGACCTTAAGAGTTGCGTGTCACTCTTTAGGTGCAGTCCATTGCTCAACTGTCCAGTCAGCCCTGGATAGCAGAATCCGTGCTGCCCCCAAAGATGCTCCATTAGCTGTGAAACTTCTGCAGGCGAGGACAGGGCCCAGTGGTTTGCAGGAAGTGAGAAAAATTGGGAAGGGAAGAAATGGGCTACTGGAATAGTCAGTACAAAGAAGGAAAAACTGAAGAAAAGTGGCCAGTGCTTGAAGCAAGAAAAGGGAGAAAGAAAAGCACAGCCCTGATTTCATCTTTAAACCTGATTTTTTGTAATATGAATATTTTATATCTTTATAAAGAAGCGCACTGAGAAATAACACCAGTGTGATTCTTCATTGTGCTCTAGTGCCCTCAATCACTCAAAGACTGCATCAACAGTAAGCCATAATTAATAATTGCTCTATTAAGGAACCAAAATACAACTATAATACATAGGAACTGTTCACTTGTTTTTATGGTCATAGTATACTTTAGTATTTACAATAAACATACCAACAACACAGGAGGCTTTCAGCCTTGGCCACTGTAACAATTACAGAGTAAGTGACTTCATTTTAAGGGTGCTTCAGTCTTTCAGCATCACTTGTAGCTTTCTATACTTAAAGAAGGTCCAGCTCAAGGAGGAACTCCAGGGAACTAACCAAAAGTCTGAGCAGCTGAAAAGAAATTCAATGGGGCAACCAGCCTCCATGAATGACACTCAACAGATCAAATGTGTATTGCTCTCTGGGCATAATCACAGATGACAACAGATGAGTGGCTGGCATAGATAATAATTAGCCACTCCCTTCCTTTCCTTTTCTGATGTGAGACATCAGATATGAACTATTAAAAGATCTGCAGGTTTCTGGCTGACCTATTCAAATGCCTGAATGTGTCCTATGCACGCAGCTGTGATCCTAAGTTCTGTGATAGATTTCCACTGATGAAAACTTTAAAACATAACATTTGGAAATATCTGCTAAGATAAAGACGGTTCTGAAGAACACAGGAAGCAGCTGGAGTCACTTTATGGCTCCCAGATTTACCTCTATGTTTGTGGTTAAGTATACTGCACCAACCATACAGCATGACAGCTAAAACCAGCTGGACACAGGCCTGCAGAAGCCCACCATCACCAATCCACTTGCCTGGTTCTCCAATAAACAGCCATTCTCCAAAAAGCAGTCTTTCTTCAACCAAATAATTTTAGGCCCACATTAAAACTTTAAGCAACGTAGGCTTTATATTCATCAGAATAAATAGCTGGGAAGGAGGGAACAATTTGCTGGAAAGCTTCAGAAGTCTTATTTCCAGCTTATCATTATTATGAATAAATACTGATAATTGTGTATTTCTCATTATAGAAATACACACAGAGGTGCAAAATGAGAGTAGCGGTGTCATTCTTCCACAACTAGGCAAAAACATGAAGAGGAGTTTGACTATGTGAAATGCCACCAACCTTGGAAAAAATATAGTAGAAACTTTTGTACCTTAATTCTCACACCACCATGGTTGTGGTAGATGGTAGTGACAAGGCAGATGCTAGTTGTGGCTATGCTGGTGACAAGGCGTTTCTCTCCAACAGGAGTACTGAGGACACATTGTTGGATGCCTTAGCTTTTTACCTGCTTAGTTCTGTGTTTAATTATGTAAAGCAACTTCAATAAATGCATAAAGCTCCTGCTTTGTATATCATATCCACTTAAAATGATTACTTCCAGTCTGAAAATTTTCACTACAATATTCAATACCAGCATGGTATTGACTTTTGGGTGCATACAGTTTACTTCCCTCTCAGCTTTATTTTTACCATAGAACCCATCACCCAGAGCAAAGAGAATTTCTAATAAACTTTTTCCTCATAACTCTAGACGTCTCTGACTGGCCAAATCATCTCTTAGATGAAAACTGGGGTTTTTTTTTTTCACCCTTATACAGGAGAGAAAGATAACCTTTACCCTCAATTCCTGCTCCAGTAAGCCAAGCAGGACATCATTGATTTCATCGACTTTACAACTGCAAGGAATTCATCCACACAGAGATCTTCACTTAGCTTTGAAGGCTAGTTAGGAAAGCAGGATGTACAGGAAAATGCTCCAAAGAAAACCATGTTACAAAGAGAGCATTGCTCACACACATTCTGATCACAATCAGTTGTAATAATTTTTAATCTCTTTGCTAAAACAGAAACAGAATTGCTAAAACTGACAAGACCTGCTTAAGCTAAAACAATATCATCAGTATAGAACTGTATACAAAACATAAGACATCCAGCAACTAGATAAAAAGAACTGTAATTCTTCCTTTAAGCAACATTTAAATTCCTAACCCTGACTTTTTTCAAAGAGCTGCTATCAAACTTTGTGTTGGATACATTTTGATGTAAAACAAATTCCACAATAAACAATGCCTAACATCTAACAGAGCCCTACAGAAATGATTTTATATCTGAAATACCAAAGATATTGCTTTACTGTATTCTATAGCCCCTGTGATAATTACATGTGTTTTGTTTAATCTTCCTAAGATTGTAATTTTAGAGTGGTGAAAACTCCATAGACTTATAAATATTTTTTTTCTTTAATAATTAGGTTGTAATATGTATCAATCATTCATTAGTTCACAGGTATTTTCCAAGGCAGCTTTGAAAAGCACTTCCATATCCCAATGGTCTCTGCCATCAGCTGCAACTTCCAGTTTCTATTGAAATGTTGCATTTCAATAGACTCTTTCCTCTCTTCCTTATGCTTAACTGGATTTCTTGCAGAACATCTCAGATCACCTTTTCTGTGGCTCCAGGTGAAACAAAAAGGGAATCTATACCATTATATGCCTAAAAGCGGTCTTCATGATATTCAGAATATTCAAATCACACGATAAAGCTGCTTGCAAATCAAAGTTGTTTGTCTTTTATTACAAATCTACAAGGTAGTAATATTTTAGATGACTTTCTAACACATTCCTCAAAAAAATTCACTTAGGAAAGAATAGTGAACACACGTAAGAACTATCAGGAGTTAAATAAAGGAATATGTGCAAAAGTAAGCTGTTAATACAAAAGTCTCACTGTCCCTTACCAAACCACAAACCTCACAAACTATCAGCATACAAGTTTGAGGGGGAATATGTTCTTACCTAGAGTCATCCAGCTAATTATTTGATTCAATACAGGCAATCCCTGTTTGTTCTTAAGACTGTCATGGGTACTGCTCACAATGTATGTCGAAAGTGCAATACTCAACACCTAGAAAGAAGAATCAGGCAATGAAACACGTAATTAATACATGGATCTCTGCCATCTTATACTAACTATGTAAATACGCTTTAGAGCTACATAAACACCTCATCTGAGTCAACATAAGAACAGAACATAAGAACAGAAATACCCACAGCATTGGGTATTTCTAGCATTTTACAATTTATGCTTCTCAAAACTTCCTTCCAGGGTTTTTAAAAATTCTTCTTATTGTTATTTATTTGTGCTATTTTAAAACAGCTTAAACAAGTGCTCTGGATCACTGGTTTGAAATTACATGCTCTTTGTTTGTCAAGAGTAACTCCTTAAATATTCATGTAAACCGCTGAAAGCAAATGCTTCCATTTTTTCCAGGAGCACTTGTCCTCAAACAGCAACTACAAAGAACTAACAGAACCTCTGGCTTCACTGCAAGATCAGGTACAGGGTGAAGGAGAAGGCTAGTTAAGGCAAGAGCTTTGTATGGGCCACACAGCTCCTATAAGAGACAGCAGCAGTAGAGCAGATTGGAGGTGGATTTTAAGAGATGGAAAGAAGCTGCAATCCTACCAGGCTGCTCAGATGAAATAGTGTGAACCACCTCAAGCAGAGCCCTCTGTCTCAGAGAAGCAGTGAAGCTGAAGAGGGTCTTTTTTTTTTTTCCTTGACTAATTCAAGAAACACCATTCAGGCATCAGGTAGGTGCAAAAAAACCACAAAACCTTAGGAAAATTACACCATGAGTCAGTTATTTTTGAAAGATTACAATTATCCAAGAAACGCTTGAGCCAAATTTTCAATTACTGCTATTTATTCACAGCTCTGCAGTTCCACTAAAAGGCAAGTCAAGCATGCACGGTCCTTTGCAAACATGTTCTTTAAAACTGCATTACAAGATATAATTGCTGTTGTGGCTTTTTTTTTTNCACATCTGTCACTTTTTACCATATGAATATCTGACGTTCCCCTGGCAGAGATACCCTGCAGTGATACCTAGTACTAGCTGCCCAGAGGATACACCCAGCAGTCAGCATTGTTCTTTGGCCCGCTTTCACAGGTGCTTAGTATCTGCTGCTTCTATTTAATTTCAGGCCACAAGAACACCTAACTTGTATTTCTGAGTGACATCAATAAGCTAGGTCGAAGTAGTAAGTCTCCAAAAGCTCAGGGAAACAGCCTCTTTAGACCTCTGATATTCATTTGGGATGCTTTTGGTGTATCCAGACCAGATGCCTCCCCTTTTTTCAACTTCTTTTAGTGTCACGAGCTCTGGTAATTCCTGTGCTATCCCCTAGCAACTCGTGAAGTCACTTTGCACTCATTTTGTGTCATCTCCCATAATACACCTTGTGCCTTGGAAGACTTGTGATGGCCTGGGCAAATTAGTAAACCCAATTTACTGGTGATAGATCTACGTCCCTGTCCAGGGAAGGGCCCTGTTTTCTGCTTTTATGGTTGCTGTGTTCACAGTATAAGTAATGTTCAAACTGCTCTCAGCTTTCACCACCACCTCCAGGTCTGTGAAACAGTGCAGACGCAACTTGTGGTCTCCAGCTAAGAACCTGTCTTCTTTCCCCCTTCACAACCTTCACTGAAGTTCAGAGATGTTTCTTGAACTGGCCTCTCAGCAAAACTTCTCTGTAAGTCACAGCTTGAAAGAGGAAACCAAGGGTGACGTCTGCAGTCCCAGCACCTCTTTGCCAGCAGCTCTAGTTGGGAGCCCTCCTAAGCATCGAATACAGTAACAACCCATAGAGAGAATGGTAGGAGAACCAGCACATGGTACAGCTGGACTACACACAAGGCTGGACAAAAACACTCCTCCGATCCCCTAGATCCACCAATATGACATGGATGCCTACTGTTTATTTCGCCTCCTAATTCAGAAGAAAAAACTAATAAACAGACCACCTGGGACACACAAGAAGCTCAAGCCTCCTCAGAATATTAACTTGACCCAACATTATCAACCAAACAACAGTATTTTCAGTCGTGTAGCAAAAACCGACTTCACCTGTGAAACTGCTGGCAGAGAGAAACTGGTATTTACTCCAGAAAAAATATTAAGTTGTACAATAAGCACTGCAGCAGTCTAGCTGACAGATTAGAAATAACTCCTGTTTTCATCATTCCTGAAGCCTTAATGACTTCTCAAAGATAGAATTATTATTAACTAAAAGACAATTCTTTCCTTTCCATAGCAAACAACATTCAGCAAAAATTGTTATTCCTGCTTGAATGATATCAAGAGAAAACTTGAGGAACTCGGGGCAATTTTCAGAATCTCTGAGTGTGTAATTAGTATCTTTTCCCACAAGTAAACAGTGACATAAATCAAAACATTAAAATTAGATCTAAACATAAGTGTTTGTAACAGAAATGTGAATGTAACCACATGAAGTTTCCCAAGCTTGCATTTTTACTTTTAAAAATGTCTTTGTACACTTTGCTGAAAAATAACTTTGTGCTGGGGCTTTTTTGTTTCTTTAAAGTTAACGCCCATGTTGGAGACCTATAGTGTGTGGTACAAAAATTAGTCAATAGGCTGTAAATGGCCTCTCAGATCCGTATGTAGTTCATACTCATTTGCTAAGGTGTACGTCAAAGGGAATTATTTCTGTGGAGACTACATGCAAACCAGTGGGGTTTTTTTACCTATTCTGATGGTCTCTGCCAACTCTTGTTTCTTTTTGACCAAAAGGAGAGCAATTAATTTAATGGAACAAGCTTTGTTCCTTACCAGGCATGGTATCTTCACTACAGGCTAATACCCAGGTGGAAAAGGAAGCTCACTTGGACAAGAAAGGAAAAAGCTGTTTTCAGAAGAGAAAATAAATAATCAGCAGCAGCCCAAGGAAAAGCCTGGACTATGCTGAATTAATCTCTTTCTCTGACTGAAAATGGAAGAGACCTGAAAAGGGAAGTGTCTTTATTCAGATACAATTCTGAAATAACTTGCAAAGAACAACTCTAAGAACTACCTGAGTCTTTCAGAACTATTATTTTATTTCTTGTAATAAAATCTATGTCATTCCAAATAAGCAGATGGGTGAAATGAAAGATTTAAAAGAGGGTTCTTGCATACAGCAGACGCTACCAAAAGAAAGAGGAAAAGGATTAAAAATGTCCTCAAGGGATCCGGATCAGAGAAGTTTGGTTCAGATCAGTAGGCTTTTTACTAAAAGGAAAAATCTCAGAAACATCAGCTATTCCTTCTCCATTGAGCAATTCAGTGGTTTTTAGTCCGAGTTGAACCTATCAGGTTAGCAGAATCCCCAAGACAAACCATAAAGAGTATGAGGAAGTGCCACAATACTTTCCCTTCCAATTGAGTCAATATTTGCCAGGAAAGTGGCACACAAAGACCTGCAGCAAATTCATCTATCTTCTCGTTTCCCACAATGAAGAAACATCAAACAACCAATCTTAGTTTCCTGTCTAGGAAGGAATAATGTTTTCAGAGGAAAACAACCTAAAGTCACTGCCTCCAAACACCACATAGCAGGGAGCTGCAAAAATTACTTTTAAGAAACCTTTTGTCAGATGCAAAGCAGGAACCTGATCGTGTGTGCTCATGTACCTGGATGTCAGTGCCCTGATCACTGGTTGTCATTGCAAATAGGTATGCTTCATTTGACTAGATGATTAATCTCACCCTTAAAACTGCCCAGGAACTGCAAATCAAAATGCTCCAAAACAGCATTTTTGAAGCTTACCCACTTCCCTGTCCCCACTGAAAACTCCTACTCAAAAGAAAAAGGGGAACAAGGGAATTCTGGAATTCTGTTGCCTAGAAATCCTAGTCTTCTGAAACATTTTTTTATGCAACCTAACTGCAAAACAAGTTACTTACTTAGAAACATCCTTTTCTCCCTCGAAGTCTGAATACTCTCATCTCCCAATCCTTTCCTTACCCTATGTGTGAATGGTGCATCCCACGTTTTCCATTCCCAAGTAAGCTTTTGAAATAAAAATCTAAGAGACTAGCAATTAGATGTCACTATTGTAAAATATCCTCCGATTAAGGAGCAATTTGAGAAGCTTTATGATCTTCTTGAAGGTTGGGAGAAAAACGATGACGTTACTCACTGAACAAGCAGGCAGAACAATTTCATCTAATTAAGTATCTCAGGGTTCTGTGAGTGAATTTCCCGATCCCCTACAGTTGGCTTAAGAATAGTCAGGCATTACTTTTTGACTACAGATCTAATTCATCATCGTAACTTGTGAGCTTCTCCACAAAGTCACACTGTGTGAGATGCCGCAGCACTGGTGTGGTGAGTTGATGTTGGCCCCCCCACCTGCTGTCTCATTCTCCCATTCAGTACAATTCGTTTTCAGACATTCCAGTGAGAAATCCTCTGCTGAGTATATGCTGGAAATATCTGTCCTAAATGCTTAGGAAATAATACCTCTTTTCCACAGTTAAGATGGAAAAGGTAAGAGAAACCATCAGCACATTATACATATGTGTGTGCTCAGCTAAAGGCATTTTAGGCATTCATTATTCTTCTCCCCAACACCTTTTAACAATTTGAGCTCCATACCTAAATCACTGATATAATGAATGCATTGCTTAGCTCCATAAGAAACTCTAGCATGTAAGTCATAACCAATAAAGCTGGTCCTGAAATAAAACCATTACCTTATCATAATTTAAAAAAAAAAGAAAAGAAAAAAGAAGATAGCAGTCATGCAAGGTATTATTAGAATCTCAATTAGCTAGAGAACTCCAGAACTTAATTAGCACCTACTACGAAAAGATCTACCTATTTCATGAAGCTATAAAATAACCCCATAAAATCTCATATTTCATCTGAAAGATTTAACCAATGGAAAACCAGCTCCATATCAGTCTCACATTGTTATTCAACAGCCAGAAACTGGGAAGAATCCCCTGAACCAGCAAGCCTGTCCTCAGTGTGCACGTGCAGTTCCTACAAAGGTCATTGCAAGTTACAGAGACAGACTAAAGGCAGGACAGACTGTCAAACTGTCCGAGTAGAGCATCAACATGCATATGCACATCTGTGTATCGGTACGCATAAATACGCACAGCATAAGCTTTTGGGAACATGGCATTATGATATTTGAAACATATATTGCCATCAGCACATGGTCCTTTTGAAACAGTCAAAGGGGAAAACTCTTAGGAACAATCATTTTCTTCTTGAAAATTGTGACCTCAGTAGGAAGACTTTCTTTAGAAAGTATGTAAAAATTTGCACAAAACCTCCCTCTAATATTCAGAATTACAGAAATGTAGCAACTAACCTGATAGAAATATATTTTCATATCTTCTTTATTTCTGTACTTATTTTCACTTTTATACAGAGATCCCAGTGAGAAGCAAGAGATCAAGAGAGTCAGCAAGCCAGTTGCTATTCTGTGAAAACAAACAAAAGAACAATAAAATTCCAGGCAGTGTTACCAAAAGGTTCAGAAAATTTCCATCCAAGTGTTCTTCATCGAGATTAAATCATTCATTCACAGTATCAAGACTTAACTTTCAGGACACTTCAACATCCAACTTCAGAAAAACAAAATCTAATCCAGAATCGAGTGTGATTTGTTGCTTTGTAGTGGCTGGTTGGGGCTTTTTTGGGGGGACAGGGGACAGGACTGTGGGGGTGTGTTTGTGGGTTTGGGTTGGGTTTTTGCTTGTGGGTTTTTGTTTTGTTTTGTTTTAATACAAGCTTGCCATCAACAAATACAGTTATGTTCTTCTCATGGCAGTGGCAAAAAAATATTAAAAATCTCAATTTTGCCCATATCTGATCTGTCACCCCTTATTTTTAGGTACTTTTGATTACCTCCAAATATTTTTAACAAAATAGTAACAGCGATCAGGGATATTGCTAGTAATTTCAAGTTTTTCATCTAACAGGTTAATTACACTACCATTGCTATCAAATACATAGCTTTGCTTAAATCCAACAGCAAGACTAACTGGAAGATTGTCACTCATCACGTAAACACACGAAAAAATACAGTGCTTGGCAGTATTGAGTGAATCTGCTAATTATGACACTGTTCCAAAGTAACAGTCATGATTCACTAAAGGACCAATAGTAATATCACCTCCAATTGTCTCCCTTCAGTCATCAAGCAAGCAGGGGAACTGTAAAGGCAGCAGCAGTTTTTTTGTGTGTATTCCTCTGTCATGCTACAACCTTGATATGGAAGTAGTCAAACCACACAGCCCTCGCTTCCACTTGTTCCTTGGCATCTCTGCTGAGTGACCACTGGCCAAAATGTCCATTTGCGACTGCTCCACTCATTGTGTTTTCTCAGGCATAACACAAAAATGTACAAATACCTCACATTCAGTGAAATCAGGCTACATAGGCGTATGTCAATAACAATTTTCAAGTAATGACCTAACCAATACAGGAACACAGTTGCCAGCTACTTGCTCACAAAATGGAGATTGAAAGGTATCTCTGGAGATCAGTCTAGTCCAACTCCCTGCTCAAAGCAGTGCCAACTATAGCATGTTGATCACAGCCATGTCTAGCTGGTGTTGAATATTTCCACTGATGGAGACTCCACAACCTCTCTGGGGAACCTGTTGAGCGCTTGACCTCCCTCAGTGTAACAAAGCTTTTTCCTCGTGTTTAAATGGAATTTCCTGTATCTTAATTTTCCTCCCTTTCTCTGTCTCTCTTTATTATTCTCTCTCAGACAGGTATTTATATCACTGATAAGACCCTCCTGAGTCTTCTTTTCTCCAGAATAACCAGTTCCAGCTCTCTTAATCTGTCCTCGAAGACAAGGAGTCCCAGCTCTCACTTGTTTTCCTGTGACAGATGCTCTAATCCCTTATTCAATATCCTTTACTCAATAACTCTGGAGCTGATCCAGTATGTCCACATCTCTCTTTCCAGAGAGCCCAGAACTGGACACATCACTTTCAGATGTGTCTCGTCAAGCCCGAGTAGAGAGGAATAATCACCTTCCTCCTCACTATCCTGGCGATGTCAAGGACACCACTGGCCTCTCCTGTAAGGGGCACATTGGTGGCTCATGAATGGAAATTACTTCTGCTCAGGTGCAGAACTTTGCACTTCCCTCTTTTGAACTTCATGAGCTTCCTGTCTGCCCATTTTTCCAGCTTGTTGACGTCTCTTTGAAGGGCATTATGTCCATATGATGCATCAAGCACTTCTCCCAGTTTCGTATCACCTGCAAACTTGTTGAGGGTGCGTTCTGTCCCATCATCTAGTTCACTAATGAAGATGTTAAAACAGTATTGACCACTGCTGTACACCACCAGTGATTAGTCTTCAGGGACTGAGGTGAGGCTGACCAGCCTGAATCCTCTGTCTTGCCCTTCCTGAAGATAGCAGTGAGAACATCTGCTTTCCTCCAGCCCTCAAGAACCTCTCCTACCAGCTGCCGCTGCAACTCTTCAAAGACTAGCACAGAGACTTTAGCCAGCTCCCTCAGCTCTCTTGGGTGTATCCCATCAAGGCTCATAGACTTGTGGATGTGCAATTTGTTTAAGTGTTCCCTAACCTGATCCTCTTCCACTAAGGCTATGTCTTGTTCCAGACTTTCCCACAGGTCCCAGCAGTCTGAAGGCTGGGGATTCCTGATGGCCAGTCTTACTAGTAAAGATGAAGGCAAAAGAAGGCCTCAGCCTTTTCCATATCCTCTATCACCAGACCCCAATCCCAATCAGCAGCAGGGCCACATCTTCCCCAGCCTTCCTTTTGCTACTGTACGCTGTCTTCTTGTACTTTACATACCACACCAGATTCAACTCCAGGAGAGCTTTGGTTTTCCTAATCTATCCTGCATATTCAGACAGCATCTCTGTGTTCCTCCTGGGTCATCTGATGCTGCTTTCACCTCCTGTACACTCCTTTTTTATGCCTGAGCTGAGTTAGTAGCTCCCTGCTGGTACCATACAAGTTTTATTAATGTACTGAAAAAGCCCTGACCTGCCGTATAATGCCACTGCTCAAGAATGGATTTAATAAATCCATTGGCACTCTAATTTCATCGTCCTCTATCTTCTCTCCCAGCGTCTCCTTATTTTCAATATCCTGAAGTGTCACATATACATATATTTTTAATTGTTGCTTCAAGCCTTTTCAGCTTCAAAACCCCCTTGACAAGATTCCAATGGGTGCAAACTCTTTCAGAGGTACAATATTTCATAAGAAGAATAAATAGGAAGATGTACAGCCTGGGTAAGATGAATGGAAAGAAGTGTCAAAGAAGATCTGAAGGTAATTTAATTCCATTTTGATTTCTAAGCTGTGCTCAAACATTCTAAATTCTGGCTCTGATGGGGCATAGTATCTTCTGCAAGACAGCAGAAGGAGCTGTTGCCATCCAGGTCAATTCAAGTCTCTCTCTGCAGCAACCATAATGATACCACAAGCCTAAAGCCTTCAGGCCAACCACCTGGATAGCATCGAGATATGACAGAATGCTTGTATAATGACACAGTAGCTCAGAAGAGGAGAGGGACAGATGACAGAGATGCACTAGAAAAAAAAATGCAAATCAACAACTGTAGGAAATATCAGACAAGCAGCACCGAGAAGTAAAAATGGAAAAAGAAGAGACAAAGGAGACACCAAGGAAGAAGAGGGCTCTGCCTATCCTGTTTTTTCTTTTTTTTCCCTGAATATTTCATTAGGTACAGAGTGCTGTTCAAAGACAGATTATTCAAAATTAGATGAAGGAATTCAGAAAGATGCTGTCAAAGTAAATTGCTTTTGAACAAATGTTCTTATTCATATCAGTGGTATTTACCATGTTTGCATCTCAGTGAAGCTCCCCCTTTAATGATAACCTTTATTTTCATGTAAAATTTGCAGGTTTTGTATTTTGAGAAATGTTTACCTCTACAAGAAATTACAGAATAATGCAAAGAGCAAATCAATGTGGCAAAAGAATTAAAAGTCTATTCTCATTCACGTTAGTGAATAATCAAGGTCTCTATAATCATGTTATTTAAATTCTGAATTTCAATACCTGTCTCAGCCAGCTTTCAATAATACAATTCCTCATATATATCAAAAGTCAGCCTAAATTTTGAATATCAAAGAGGGAAATAAGTTTAAAGAAGATGAGAGTCTTACACCAGAGAAATGTTTGGTTCTCTTCCTACAACCGGCATTAAAGGAAACGTTGCCAGGAGCACGCACAGAAGTGTCCAGATCAATGCTGTCGTCTAGAAAAAGGAAAAAAATAGGGATTTTTTGGAGGTCATGTGGACAGAGAATTGTCTAATCAGAAAAAAATACTTCAGCGAACTACTAACAGCTACTACCATCTCCCACGGGCAAAACCCCTGCATCTATCAAGAGTAAAATTAACTTAAAAAAGGGGCACAGGGTCATCAGCATTACAGCACTTCAATTTAACACAGAAAAGAATCTCATTTACACAGCTGTCAAAATCTTATCAAAGACTATGAGAATTAAAGCTAAGCTTATACTTAAAATCGCTTTCTCAAAGTGTGGCCTTCACACACATTGTAGTCATCGAAAAGCTGATGAGTAACCTTATGGAAAAAAGCAATAAAACTAATCTCATCAGAAGTTTGCAGCAGCTACACAATCACATATTCTTTAGCAATATTGTAACATTTTCCAGTTTTTGAATGCCATTTTATTTAACCACCATAATCATATGAGTAATTCCCAACTCTTTGCTAGGAGAGGAAAAAAAAAAACCTGAACTCATCCCAGGTATTTTACTCTAAATAAAAAAAAAATAAGCGCTACATCACTTGAAGTTTTCGAGTCAGATTCAAGTCCTGAAAGGAAATTTTCAGTGCTACAAAACATCTTCTGTGTATACCCAGCTTTAAGACAAATTACTTGATTATAATACAAAGAATAAACAAATACAAGCCTCCATCTTAACAGTTCTTGCAAAGCAAGATATAGCAATTTGACTCTATTTGGTTTTGTTGATTTAATTAAAGTATTAATGTTACCCCAGAACTCTAGATTTTACATATCCTACAAAATCAGAGAAGTTTTAATCAACTGCTGGAAGAAATATCTCTTATATTAGAGGTTGTGCCACTCCACACCCCTATCTACAAAAGTTGATTCTTTTTCCTGGGAAAAAACAGTACAAAAGTCTGCCTCTGAGAAACAATGCAAGACAACTGATTGCAGACAATTATAAATCGACAAGTGTTTTTCAGTTGTCTTCAAATTTTTATTTTTATTTTTTATAAATAATTGTATTACTAAAATGGTGGCACTTTAACCAATTGTGCATGTCAACACTTTTGCCACTGTGACATTTTGAGAAATGACATGCATTTCACACAATTTCAAGTCAAGCACTTTTTAGTTATCATTAACAACGGAAAATTGATAGTTAACTCATAGCTACCCCAAAATTCTTATGCAGTCTTATTACTTTTCTTGCATAACAGAACTATCCAGATCATATTAAACTCCCATGCCTTGCTACACACGGCTCATGACAGAAATCAGGATAAGATCATAAGTGAAAAAGAATCTAGAGCAGCCTTCCAAAGAGACCAGTCCCATCCTAAGATGCAATCAGCGGTTATCCATTTAAAATGCTCTCTGAGCAAAACAATACAGTACCTTTGCTTGAACCCACAGCTGTGTGATCACTGGCCAGCCAGCAAAGACAAGAAGACCAACAGTAAGCATAGAGCGGTAGAAAAAGCTGAAGACCTAATAAAAATAAATAAATAAAATCCAACAGAAGACTGAAAAACAAGCACATTAATAAAACTCACAGTTCCTCAAAGAGGTAGAATACCCTGTTGATACATATGGATAAAATACTTACTAGTATTTCAATTCCCAGGGTACAAACCAAGACGAATCCTATAGACTGATCAATACGAAGTGACAAGAGATTTGTGACAAGATCTTGAATAACAGCAAGTCTGTTCAAAATGATAGAACAAGATAATAATTGTTTTAAAAAAACAGAAATAATATAGGAATTTACCTTTGGAGGGCAGGGAAGGGGTCAGAGCACAAGAAACGTTTCAGGTATTGCTAATCCTCCCTGCTGTTTAGAAACAGCTTGAGGCTACCTCTGCCCAGTTTTACTTGATATGAAATCTACAGTAAAACCCTCCAGCTTTTCCCTGCCTGTTTCTGGCACATCTTTGCCAGAGTTTGGACAAACTTCAGATTTCTCTTTATCCAAATTGACTTGAGTTTATGAATATTTTTGGTTATGTTGTGCTTAATGTTTGTCATAACTGATGAAACATTCAGAAGCTTTAGAGAGAAAAAAAAAAAAACCCAGTTAGCTTTTCCAGTGTTTTATTAGGCAGCTCATTATCTAACTGCAGTTGGTCTCATTTTCTCTGAGTAATTCTGAGTTGGTATCTACTGAATTGCCGGCAGATTAGGTAAGTAATAGAAATCAGAAGGTAACAAGTGTTTTCTGATTTGGAGTAAAAGGAGACCCAAAGAAGACAAGTTTGTTTCAATATCAGAACACACTTCCTCCAAGTGCAGCTGGAGTTCAGCATACTTGACACTTTGCAGAATCAGGCAATTTCAAAATTACTGAAGGAAAGGAACAACCTGTCCCATTTTACAAAAGAAGTCAGCTGCTGCAAGTATTTGCCCAAGGTTTTAGCATCCTGTTGCTACAGTTACGTAAGTACTAAAAACATTTTGTCTTGGAAAGACACTAATTTATTGTTGCTAATAGAAAAGATATCTTACTGACTTGGCAGCTGTATCAGTTTGGAAACTATATATCAAGTGAAATGTAAACCAGAGTCCTCTAAAATGCCTTAAGAAGCATTTCAGGTAGTTTAATAAAATTATATCTAACTTTTTCTCCCAAACTTATGGGAAAAAATTAGCTGTCAACAAAAACGTAACACAGACCTGGTTTTAGAAAACATTCTTTGTAAAATGTATTCTTTACTTACTCTCTCACAACTGCATACCATACTGGTACTGGCAAGAGACAGTATATGTAGTATGTCCAAGGACATGTTTGAATCAACAGGAAAAAAGCTATTATCATTCCAACAAAGGCAAAACCGTAGAAGAGAACAGTAGATTCCTGAAAAAAAAATAAATGGTTGGACAAACATTCCAGAAACAGCAATAAAAATTTTTAAACTGCATGCTATTTTCCATTTGTTGGTTACACAGTACAGTACATGTTATTTTAACACACTCAAGCTGCCTTGTGTCTGTGGACACAACTCTGGACACTGTTTCCAGACAGACAAAAAAAAAATTTAATTTGAAGATCTAATTCTAAATGTCTTGCAGTAAAATCTTCACAGGCAAGGCACGCTTGCACAATCTGTAAGTCCAATGTATGTAATGTTATTTATATTCGATTTATACTTGAAATCCAGTGAAAGTCAGTGATGGTAAAGGTCTTGGAAAAAAGAACTCTCTTAAATTTAGATTCTAAAAACAGACTTGGAGCATAACCTTTTGAGTTCAAGTTCATAGTATTATGGTCAAAATGTTTAATGAAAATTCCATTAGCATGTTTCCTTTTGCTGCTTTAGACATTTGTAAGAGAACTAATTAAATTAAAATATAAATCATTAACTCATACTGGAAAAACCCCAACTCTTTAGGATTTAGGGACAGCTACTGAAGGAGGCTTGTGACTAATCTTCCACAGGAGAGATGGCCTTACCCAAAGAACCTACAGTTTGTGAATACAAGAGAGGACTGGAGTTGCACAGCACTATAAGGTTCCTAGCATAGCTAGAACTGTTATTATATTTCATCCTATCCTACAATGCCTTTGCTTTGGCCTTTAAAAAAAATAATTAAGATATGAGGTTAGAACATTCTCCCTAACCTGTACTTAAAGAAAACATGTTCTCAGACTGAGACAGCAAGGAGGAACATCAAAGAGAGAAAGAAAATTTTTGAAGTGGGTAATGTCAGACAGGAGGACTAGTCCTTAATCATCAGGTTAGTGTTTAATCAGCTCTGGTTTGTGCAAAGAGAAGCATTAAACAATCACTTTGCATCTGCCTTTTACCTGGTCATTGAACTACTCTTCCTTATTTAGGGGCATTCAGTTATCAGAAGAATTACTAGAAAGGGAAGATTATCTATGGGTTTTAAATAAACAATTTCATCTTTACATATTGCAACTTGACACAGCAAAGGCAGCTTTAGTGACTGAGCAGTCTTCTGTATATTTTACAGGTGATGACTGAAGACATTGCTCTCTTCTACGTGAATGCCAGTTTCTTTGTGTGAGTTATGTAGACAGTTACTTGATTATGTTAAATATGCTGAGAAGAAAAGAGATTTAATTAGCATTTCATATAGATGGGTTAGCATTTTTTCAGGTCTTCTCCTGTAACTGACATACAACTGCCTTGATCTAAACTGACAGCAAATGCAAGTTCTAAATGATTTTTAGATAGAATTTCTGCCAAGGTAAGCCATTAAGGTTTAAAAAAAAAAAAAAAAGTCAAGCAGAATGCTGACCTAATGCATTTGTATTAGTTTTAAATTTTACATTTCTGACGTACAGACAGAACGAATATGTATAGATACGATATGCACACAGCATAATTTGTCATTGAATGAGTAAACACATACAATCACATTTTATTCCATACAGAGACATAAATACTGTAGAGTCCAAAGTAGCTGGTCATGCATTGAAAATGGAAATCAGTTTTGGATTTTCTGTGGATATTTAAACCTGATTAAAAGGTTACGCTTCTTGCTATGCAAAACAGCACACTATTCTAAAAGGGAAAAACAACCTTTTTCAGATGCAGTATAAAAAGCCAAAAAAAACTTTAAAAGATTATGTACACAGGATACGCAGCTTCATTATTCAGAGGCTCCTTTTAGATTTTGTAAGGCTGTGCTTTGCAGAAGACTCTTTGTCAATGGTAGATTAGTTTCTCAGCAAAATTACTTAAGTAGCTTCAATACTAGCTATAAACCAAATAACTTCCATATATGAAGCATTAGCCTCACACTGTGATTCCCCAAGTATTTAGGAACATTAAAAAAGGTTTCTACAGAAAAAGGGCTCTTACTAAAACTGGGAAAAGAAAAGTTCAGTAGAAAAAGAGCTAAGAGACCTATTTTTTTCTACCAGTGTCAGTAGGTCAAAATTTGTCTTCAACAAGTAAAACCAATATACCAAATGAAAAGCTGTCAATTAAAAATGTGAAGTTTTTCCCTAATGTAGTTATTAAAATGACCAATATTCGGTCTATATGTTGTAATTATTTTGTTCATATCTAGCATAACACGCATCCTGGATTATTTCTTCTCAGTTATTTGATGAAGGAAAACCTAAATCATGCAGTACAGCACTTATGAATATTTTTCATTTCAATTTTGGTTGATCATTTTCATTAAAGGCCAAGACTATCTCATTTCAGCCAGCAGTAAAAACCTTAAGATAGTACGATGGGAATTTTCTCAGAGTAATATATTGAAGGCAGTAAAGATGCTAAGTGAGTGCTCATTCTCATTTACATTACCAAATGAAACAATTCCTTTTATTCTGAAACAAATTCTTGGAGTTTGGGAGATTCCCCCTGCCCAAGGCTTTAATCCTTCTCTAATGAAATACTAGCTTTTTGCCCATTTACCTTTTTGAGGTATTTAATTTCTTGATGAATGACTGAAAGTAAATTAATTTTTTAAGATTTTGTACTTAATGAAAAATCACAAAGTAATAATCTTCTCAAACAGAGTTTCCTTCATCTTTGATGTATTTTGCTTCACCTTTGCAAAATCACGAGCAAGAGAGCAAGCCAATCTGTGAAAGCAGAGTTCACCTTTCTATTAAAATGGGTTACACATTTTAAAAACTAGACTGCACAGCTTCTGAAAACTGATTTCACCTTGTCAGAGAGGACAGGAATAAAATAAATTACATGCTAGTGGGTTTTTCTTGCCTTATAGTAAAGAACAAAAATCAAAATGGAAGCCTGAAGTCTGTATTCCTCCAAACAAGTATTATTAGCTGAAAATTCACTTCTGGTTAGATAGACCCTCTAATGGTTTTAAATCACTATGTTTGCTTACACTTGCATTAACATCTAGTAAAACATACAGCTGTAGGAAGAAGTAACTGAGAAAGCACAGTATTGCATGCTCAGACTTACACGGTTTAGGAATACTGATCCTAATAAATGGACCAAACAGTAACACTATGCAGGATTACAGTAACTACAAAAGTCCACAGCTTCCCAGTTCCCACATGCAGTCAAAAGAATGTGCAATTTGGTCTCCTGCACAGAGAAATTGAATACATTTAATGCTGAAAACTGATAGAAAAAATCATTGCATGTTTCCAACCTACCTTATTATTAGTTCGGACAGTCTTGGTCAAATTAGAATGGGTCTTGATAATCACCAAAATCACGTAAGTTGTCCAGCCCACAAAACCCATTGCAATACTCAGACCCAGGAATAATCTGTCGTAAGTATGGTAATAAGACAAGCCTTCCAAAGCAAGGTTAATCAGGGTTTTGCACAGAGATACCTAGGGGCAAACAAAACATAGAAGCAACAGTTTAGAATAATGTAAGTTTCATTCCATAAAACAACCTTACTGACAGTGACTGGAACTCAAGCGGCACCACCACTATTGTCCCCTCTCTGCACTCAGCTGTAGCGCTTTGTCCATCACCAGCTGCCAGAGTGCACCCTGCTTTGGACTCCTGTTGGACACAATGCCAACCATTTGGCCCCTCCACCATCACCTCTGGCCACAACAGTGGTGAGATGGTGAAAGCTGTACAGACAGCACACACTGAACACCACCAGCTACAAACCACGCCACTTGTCTTTCCCATGAGCGTTTGGCCATATATATAGTCCACTATAAGTGTCCCCCAAAAAACCCCAGTCACATACTTCTGAAGACAAAGCATTCACGTAAGAGGAGAATTATGGATGCAGTTGCAACATGTCGCTCTCCACAGTCTGAAATACTTGCTTCCTCAGGTTTGATGTTCTACACTTCAGTAGTACCTGATACATATGCTTTGCTTAAGCACCAGAGGTGAATTCAGAGACAGAAATGGAGCCCAAGTTTCATTCGCAAAGCAGCTGCTTGGGGGTCTCAGGATGCAAACCATTTGGGTACAAGAAGGGTTATATCTGGTCTAATCACAGGTCACCTTACTAAGTACTTCCACTGCGGAAACACCATAATAAAGACAGTGTTTTTTCCTGCCATTCCTTACACGGAGGTGTGCTGACCCCTGGGATTTACCAAAAGACAGGAAGCTCAGCTGTGTACTATGTGGTCACAGAGGATTCTCTGGTGATTAAAAGATCAGTAAGGAAGAGTCTAATAAGAAATTGAGCATACATAACAATTCTTTGTATGTTCAGGCATCCGGTTGAGACTTAACCACAACAAATCAACAGAAAAAATATGTCAACTACCAAAGAGATCAGAAGTCTGCCAATAAGCAAACATCCAAAATCATGTCATTCATGAGGATACAATCATGAACGCATATTTGCAATGCAAAGAGCTGCAAAATTGAGGTGTCAAAGAAATCATCTATGCCCCAGCAGCTGGTAATGCACCGACCTGTCCACGCTGCGATACAGGAAGCAGGGGATAACCAGGCCTGATGTGTAAGTGATCAAGAGTGAACTTGAACACTTGAGGCATTCAACTGGACAAGGGGTAAAATCCATACATAACCAACAACACGAACTCACAGGTCCTGCTGCCGAAATGTATCAAATGTCTGCTCTAAGTAAAAGCGTGACAGGCAAGTAGTAGGATTAGGAAACCAAACGGAAAACCTGCTCCCACAGCAAAACAGATCCATTGATTTTAACTCAGCTATTTCCAATTTACAATGAGGTAAATAAAAAGGCACAAGTTATAAAATAGAGTTAGCTGTCTTGTGCATAAAATAGTAATTTATTACCCCAGGAAACTTATTAGGGAAAAAGAAGAGCTGAACCTTGACACGTAAAGGAATTATTCTTCCATACATCTGGCAGGTTATATATAATCTTACATATTCATCTTTTTAACCTAATTTTTAACAGAAAAGTTAGTGACCGAAATAAACTTGTTAAAATGAACAACTTCTTTGTGTCATTTAGTTCTACAAATTATTTCTGTGTCAGGATACAAGCACTGGCGAACTGCACCCCTTGAGTACCCTGTCGCAGAGTCAGCGGTAGCAAACACTTAGGAAAGCAATACCAGAACCGGGAAGCACAGAATGATTCCACATATGGCTCCCTGTCTCTGACAAACTGAAACGTGACGTTAAAACTAAAACCAGCTGAGTCAGGCAAAAGAACAAATCAAAGCAGGATCTATGAGGAAGCAAGGCATTATACCTTTTTTTTTTCATGCCACTAGCAGTTTAAGAAGTGTAAACATGAACTACATTCTGCAGTTTCTCACTCAATCCCTCAATTTACCCTTTTCTACAGTGCAAGAAAACCCCATACACTGTGTGCCAGTATACTACGGAATGGTAAGAGTTTAACAAGTATGAGAAAAAATACAGCAAGTCAGTATTATTTATTAGAACTGATGTCAAAATGCAAAATTTTGGAGACTTACAGTGGGATTTTGTGTTAATAAGGGAGATCTGCATCATTTTAAGTTAAGGAAATCTAAATACTTACATATAACACAAGTTCCTGTAAAAAGTTTCTATCTAGAAAGCATATAGCAGAAACAGACTTACCGCTTCATCGTACCTCTGCTGCTGAATATATAGCCTTGCTTTCTTTAAAAAGTTGATCTGTTCAGAATCAGAAAGTGGTCTGTATAACAATATAAAGAGATATTAATGTTTCTTCTTTTCAGGAGCAGAGGAAGAGGCAGAAAAAATTAACTTTGTAATAAAAAAATTTATTCTGGAATGAAACATATCAAAATATTCTGAACGCTACTGAAGGTAATTAAGTAATTGAAACTAATCCATTCCTCCAAATTCAATCTTCACACTTGTGTCAACCCTACTGCTGTCTAACTTATCCTAAGATCTTTGCATAAAGAGGTTGTTTTGGGGGTTTTTTTTTAATGTAGGTGTTCCCACCTAATACTGCTGAAAATTCTCTCTCATGTATTATTATTGACCATTGCTCTGGACAAGAATGACTGCACATACAAGGATTAAGCAATTTAACTGATCTGATAGATGATTGTAAGCAGTTCATAAGCCTTTCAGCATAGGACAAACTGTTCAGGTTCCACACTAACACAGTAGATGATGTCTAGCAATCTGCTCTTTGAAAAATAAGCGCTTCCCTCCTGTTACACAGGAAGCTGGTAGCAAAATCCCCATAGCAGAGGGTATCACAGACCTGACCTCGTTACGCTCAGTAATAAAAATCTCTTTGATTTTAACAAATTTATTTATCAACTTAAATAATTGCTAACGGTCTGCCCTTACAGAAAGTAGCAACGTGGAGAAACAAGCCAGTCAACCAACCTCCACCAAACGAAGAGGGACAGAGTTGTTTTTAATTTACTGGGGGTTTTTTGGCAAGTTAAGGACAGTGGCAGATCAGAGGATCCCAGGCTTGCCCTGGGCAAGTTATAAGCCACAACACAGTCACTGTTACTCTAGGCACCCCAGACAAACAAACTATCAAGGGAGACAATTTACTGATATCTGATGATCGCACACAGCAGTTTTCCTTCACGCCTTGTAAAACACTGCTGTGCTACAGCATCGTCTCCTCAGCAACCCCAGCACATGATGGCCCAGTTATACACCTCTCTCCCTTGCACATACTCCTTCACATGCCTCATACACAACCACCAACTTCATGTTTCAGGCTGTGCCAAATCAGGACCAGCCCTGGGGTGCCACTACTACTCTTTAAATCAGCAGCAATCACCAGTGTGGTCACTCAGCTGAACCACAGGGACAGGTCTTGATCTCACGCAACTACTGCATGGAAATGCTCATTTGTGCAGCTTCCCATACTTGGGAACCACTTCTGCCTGCCCCTCAGAGGCAGTTGATCCATCAACAACACATATATATCATCTTTTGATCCCTGAAATGTGTTAAGAGGATTCTGTGCCTGAACATTCTGAATTTTTATTACTAATAACATCCTGGTATATTTTGACCTTGAGTTCAGAGTAGAGGCAGTGTTGTGCAGGAGTCATCTAAAACATTGGGTAATAGCAGCAGAAACTTATCTCATTTTTGAGAAGAGTAAATTAAATAACTGTATTAAAAAATGTTTGACTCTTCAATCTAGAAAAGAATCCAAAGATGTTATTTATAAACATGTAGGAAGAGAGAGGTCCCATGGAAAAGGAAAAATGGAGGAAAAGTTGATGACAAGGTGATATTAAAGTGTTTGATCACCTTAACTTTGTGGGGAGAACAGAGGATTTTAGAAAACAGAACTGAAACACAGGAGAGTAAATGGTTGGCTGTTTCTGCACTTTCATGACATGACCCTATGAAAGCCAAGCTCACGGCTCCATGGGCCGAGGGCTACCAGCATGAGCCAGCAAGTGTGCACCACGGCTGATGACAACTCAAGTTAGAATAAATTCTTCAAACAGGTGAACCAGACTCAAGTCCTGCCTCAACGAGATCTGTAACCCTCAAGTTTTGCTAAGTTTTTTGGCAGGTGAAACGGAGCAAAACACAAAACCAAGATGGGAGTTTTCACCATGTATGGAGATTAATGGAGCTTTTAAGTAAAGATTTCTAAAAATCCGGAGTAAAAATTAAGTAGCTTTATCAGGACTTAAATACATCCAAGATGTTCCTATGTTCACTATTTCATTTTTATTGTTTCACACAATTTTCTGTGGATTTTATCCTTGTCATATTCAATGCAAAATTTTAATAAGCTAAAAAAAGCCTTATTTTTACCTTTCACTCTGTATCTTTAGTCACTTAGCTATAAACCCCTTAATTATCTTTTTATTCTCAACAAATTATTTTATTATTAACGAACAATAGTCTTTACCTATTCCTTCTTAGATGACAGCACCTGGGATCTCTGTACATGGACGTTATAACACAATAAAATGGGGTATTTAAGCAGCAAAGTTTCAGCAAATTAAGTGCAGAAAGCAATTATTTTGTCAAGTGGGGTTACCCCTAGAAGGTGCATTGTTAATTTTCAATAGCTAACATCATACACACATTCTACCTTACTTCCACATGCACGCTTTTCAAGATGCTGAATTTACAATTGGCTACAGATTGGTTTTGAATTTATGAATTCCAGCAGAAATTAAGGACTGCTTGTATATAACTGTACCAAAATGCAAACTTCATTCTGAATGCAAGGTGCAATCGACATCTTAGATTTTGCCTGCATGCTGAGCAAAAGCTCAAATAAATAACTAGAGAAATTTTGCATCTTGCATCAGACTGGAAAGAAGAGTTACCAAATGTGATTATCTCTTGGTTAAGGAATGGATATAGCTCACCATAAGCAGTTTATCATCCATTCAGGATTGTGATTCTCTTCCAAAAGCTGACAAAGTATATGGGACATTTAAAAGGAGTCCCTTGCAAGATGTAGCAGAAAGTGTAAAGAGACAAAGCTCAGCCATGAACAGAAGTGGAAAGTTGCCCATAGACAGAAGGCAGGAACTTTAGAAATGGTGATTCTGTAAAATCCACAAGACTCATCAAACAACAAAACCACAAGGAAAATTGAAATCTGAGACGTTCAAAAGTGAACTATTCTTAGCAGCACTTCTTTTTAACTAAAAATACTTAAAATGTTTTGAATACCAGGACAGATAGTGTAAGAAAAAAATAAACTGATCAGATTTATTTCCCTGTGTTTTAGTATGCAATGTGCTAGAGGCTCTACTAGAATGCCAATGTACGGTCACTTAATGCACACATCTGTGCAATAGTTACATTAATAGTAATGAAGTAATTTTACTGATGCTTATTAGAAAGATTCTGAATTCTGTAAAGAAAACTAAGTTATGTATGTACGTGCTCTTCCCAGCTCCCCATCACCAAAATCCAATGCTACGAAATTCAAGATGAATAGTCTTGACTAGTAAAATCAAAAGCCTTTTTCTGTAACAGGTAAAAATACCTGTCTTAGTAATTAACAAACACACACAAAGAGATCTCAGTTGGTGGACTCAACTCTATCCTCCTATTCTTGAAGGTATTGCAAAACACATGGGCTGTAAAGTGTAGTACTTTGATGTTTAACACAGTTTCATCAGGATTCCAAAGACTTAAGATTACATTCCTCACAGGAAACAATGGTGGTTGTAGAAAAGTAATTTTGTTTTTTCATAATCACCATCAGAGATCAACTTTCTAGTTCCAGACAGAAATCACAGCTTCATCCATGAGTAAACATGATTAATTATGAAACAAAACAATTGGGCTAATTGCGCATCTGCTTGTAAACTATCCCTTCTGAGATGTTAGCTTACCCTTGTCATAAGTATACCTGACAAAATTAATCTTTCCAACACATCATTCATGCTTCATATAAGCTAAGCTATTTGACAGCACTAACAACAAGACTGTGATGAAGTACATTCACCATAGCAATGTCAAGGGGACCTCTCTTTGGCCGGTGACTCTTGTTTATCATCACACTGCAGAAATTACCATTCCCAGCAGCACAGGTAGCATTGCTGCAGTCAAAGCATGAAATAATCTTGGAACAGGAGGAAATGTCTCGCAAATACATCTGTATCCACCACTACTAGTTTGTTAATTTTATCATGTCTGGTTATTTGGGTAGTGATTTACAGTCATTTAATTGTAAATTTTCCGGAATTCTACTACAAAAAGTAATTCCTTGGGATCTGTAGTAGTTTAACACTGAAAATGCTGCAGATTTAGTAACGAAAGTCACGGAAGCATCACAGAGCTGCAGATGCAATGTATAAAGAGAAAGGCTGAGATCTAATAGATGAAAACAAATTAATTTCAGCTGCTTCTCTCCACACACACACACTCAACATATATCCCTGTATGTAAAGCTGATAGACTACACATGCTTGAGAACTTAATTTCTTGAAGGAGGATTCAACAGTGTCTTCAACATAAACTCCACTTACCTGACTGCTCATACACATCTACAACCTTCTATCACTGCCTCTTCACACTCTCAAACTCAAAACTGTGCATCCCACAGCCCTCTGAGAGCAGCAAGACTTGCAGAAGATGTAGTGATCACATTTTTTTGACCCATGTCCACCAGCAGCAGCAAATCAGTGGTAGCTGCTCAGCAGACTTGGGTCTACTAACTTTTCATATTGGCTGTTACAAGATAGGGAGAAAGGACCAACTCCTCCTGATCATTCAAAACTGAAAAAGCCAGAGGATAAAGGTATATATTCCTTGAACCTCATGATAGTTCCAGTGAGGCCACCTGAATAAAGCCAGCTAGGATTTTGTATGGTTCACCTTCTCATTTGTTCTGCTATTTCTAACTTCAAAATGGTTGG
This sequence comes from Nycticryphes semicollaris, assembly GCA_013400055.1. Lineage (NCBI taxonomy): Eukaryota > Metazoa > Chordata > Aves > Charadriiformes > Rostratulidae > Nycticryphes > Nycticryphes semicollaris. The sequence continues at coordinate 378,847 of VXBJ01005046.1, forward strand.
CAGGAAAGAGGTATCCGACTGCCAATCTCCAAACTTCTGCCAAAAGCCTGAGCAGCCACAAGTTTCTGTCCTCTTTACCAGAAAAAAATCCCCAGCATCTTGAAAGAAACCCCCCAGATTAATATTGCCCTTCTCACCATGAAGCTCTTCCACTGGCACCAGCCCACCAAGCGGCCCAGACCTCTGCCACCCACCCCTGTCCTCCTGCCTCTTGGGCACTGAAGGGGACAGGCGTCAGTGCCTCTTCTACTCTCACTGTGGGAGAAGATTGCCAGCAACAGAAGCAGCTGAATATGTCCAAACTCTGTTTGCCACCCACCCCTCTGTGAAATGGCCACACGAGGGAGGAAAGATTGCTTCCAGTCCAGCATTTCGGCAATCAGCTGAAATAGGATTTAAAAGACCCGCTGTTACTGCTTTGATTCAACATCACCACTGCTGGCAATTACATCTTGAAAATGCAGACGTAAAATTGGCCTGATGCTTTTGCAGGGCCAGCATTCAAGTGTTATACATGTAATTGAACAACATTTTCTGACAGTCTTTTTTTGGAGTAGCAGCAGGCTTCACAAAGCCAGAGTCCCATGACAGCGGTCTTCAAACGTTCCCACTTTACAAAAGAGACAGCATCTCAGAAAGCATAAGGTAGGTAATGAGAAAACAGGGACACAGATCTTGCATTGAACACTACTAATTTAGCAGAAACATGGTTGCAGGCTTATGCCAACTCCACATCAAATTCATCCCTGTCAGCAACCCAGGAGTGCAGAGATTTAATATTAATGATACAGCAATCACAAGCCAGCTTAAGTTTATAGTTCCATCATTTCTTTTGAAGGTATGGTGCATAGCCCGGTAGGTTCAGAATGAAACGCGCAATATAAAACCTTCTGGTTTCTCCATCAAGAGCAGAGAATCATCAGAAAGAAAGTGAATGGCAAGTGATGCAAAATCATGAGTTCATTCAGCAAAGCGTGGAAAATTTGACCAAGTAAATATTTAAAAAAATCAAAGTCTGGAACCATGATGTTCACTTTTTGTGGTAAAGATCACACAATAATACTAAGCGCGATGATCAGGAATAAAAAAAAAGTGTTATAGTTCTATGGACTTTACCAAATTGCATATTTACATGAATTTCAATAGCCAGAAGCTCATTTTTTCCCATTTTCATAATGTGTTCAATTTCAGTTCTTTAGATGTGCCTACTCAAAGAATTGTTTTACTCTATCTGCCAAATACAGTATACTGTAAAGCGCATACTATGAGATACAGGTTTTAGTTTTGTTCAAAGAGTGAAGTTTCAAAGATTAAACAATTTGGTGGGTACCAGTGATCTTTAATCTGTTTAGATGGCCTGCATTTTGATTGTTTACTATAATATTTCCAGGTAAAGTGCCAAAACAGGCAAGTCCTACAAAACTTGATTTTCATTTCAAAGCAAGATGCATGTTGTTTACAGCTTTAAAAAATTACAGCAATATGTTTAGTGTGCTAAAGCTGTGCTTTTTTAAAGCAAAGGTACTCCACATAAACCTTCACCAATGAGTTCATTACAGTTTCTTAAAGTCCAGGACCTTCAATATTCCCTCTCCCAATTTGATCTACTCTCTTTTTTCTCCTTCTGCTCCACCGCCAGGTGTTTCATTCTTGGAGCGTCTAAATTTCAAGTAGTTTTTTGTGTCTCTGGATTTTCTGACCACCGTGTTAGATCGTAAATGGGGCAGCCTAGCTGTAGGGTTGTACTTGGTTATCTTTGCAACCTTTTTTCTTTTAAGAAGGATTAAAAAGCACTGCTGCATGCTTCAGGCGCTACAAAAGAAAGAGAAGGGACATGAAAGTCAATGAGAGAGTCCTGTTTTAATATACTAAAGGCTTTGTTCTTTAAAGCATAATGAAATGAAGGGATACACACTTCCACAGACCAAAGATAGCAAAAACGCATATTTATTGACACATTGCAAAAAACCTATCAGTGCACCAGTATAGTTTTGTATTCACATTTACAAACATGCAAAGGAGGAAACAGCGGGACATCAGTGAAACCGCAGGAAGTGGTCTGACTGCTAATGGTCTAATCCTGGACTGTCAAGTCCTAGGAATTAAAATAGCCTTTTAATTTCCACAACTCAGTGTCCCCCGATGCAGCATATTCACATATTCAACAGCAAAGTGCCTTAGGATATTTATGTAAATCCTTTAGATAGCAGAGATGAGAGAAAAAGGAGCAGACATGCTAACTGCCAGCTGCCAATTCACTGAACAGAGAAACAATTAAGATAACTGGGCTGCACGCAGCAGATTTTACATGCAAACTACTACAGCAAGAGCTGCGGACACCCAGAGGCCAGAAGGGAGGAGGCCACGCTCTGAAACGGTCCCTCCAGTGTGCTCCAAGGAGCACAGAGGAGCTGGATGCAGGGATCTAGCAGGGGCAGGGGTTTGGCCTGAAGAGCCAGCAGGACGTGACGCAGCAGCTTTGAAAAAGGAAACAGCTTAATAAGGAAGATGGAGATCTGTGAAGGAAAGGAAACACACCATTTTCAAAGTCTCTGCTATTTCAGAACCACAGGGGACACAGGCTGACTCTAAATAACAACCCCCTACCTATGCAGTAAGTCAGCCCTCGCCTCCGAAAAATGTATGCTGATTTATGTCATACATTGAGCTGGCTCTAGATATCTGCAGTGTTGTGGATGTGTTGCATAGTGCCACAGGTCCTCTTCTGCTCTGTGATCTTACATGCCGAACCTAAACTGTAGCAACTATTTTTCAAGCAGCTGTACCTGGAGCAGGCACCATCCGCTGTGTTTGGGCAGGTACCTAACAGTGGAGCCCCACAGCCATCAAATTACATGTTTGAGCAGCCCCTCCTCCCCAGTACTTATCCTGGCCAGGAGACTACTGTACATCAAGGAGCCAGTGATCCACTTAGCAGTTAACCAAAGTAGGCCCAGGTCTGCACTGCACAAATCCTTGGTTGCAGGACAAAACTAAGTCAGCCTGTAGTAACAGAGGAGCCTGCGGGCAGCTCCCACTCCATACCGGTGATTATGCTGTCTGCCTGTCCTCATATTTGTCTAGAAGTGCAGCAGAAAGTTCTCATGTGAACCTCCAATCCTGTTTGACAGTGGAAATGATTATTAAAGTTGATTTCTTGCAAAAAAATGATACAATATCTTGAACGACCAGAAAGGGAAAACCTTTCCAGGCTCTATTTGAGACTGCACAAACACCGGGTACCCAGCATCTGAAACGACACATGATTCACTCACTATCTGTATTATTCTTTTTATTTCATCTTAATAAAATAGCTGTTTTAATAAGTTATCTGTTATCAGGCCTCTCTTATTGAGATCCAAAAAGATCCCTGCACTGTCTCTCTTACCTCACACCTCAGTGCAGAACATCCTCTACCCATCCCATCCCACCACCCGCCTGTACACCCTTCCCTCACCCTCACTGCAAGAAGCCTCACGAGTTCCAAGAAAAGACCAAAGGGATTTATGCAAGGAAACGAAGAATATGCAAGGAAACTCACAGAAATCTTGTGAGATTTCATCTTATACATTAGCTTCTTAGCTCCTTCTAAGGACCTTACCTACTTCCTACTTGATAATAAATCCAATTATGCCTGGTCCTTCTGTGCAGAAGTCACTGCCAGTAAGCTTTTCATCTACAAACTAAAAGCTCCTGAGTACGCTGCTGAAACCCAAGACCAGCAGGATGCCTGCTTTCTAAGAGGATTGCATCCTCCCTGAGCACCATTTAATAGAACGCTGCAGACACAGCCCATTCAGTGAAAGAAAAGCTGACATTTTTGCCAAAGAACAGGCATTTTATAGCAGAAGCATTGATTTCTCCCTAAAGAGATAACACATCTACTATTCAAGCAGGTCTCGGATTTTTGGGTTTTGTTTTTTTTTTCCCAAATAATACAAAGCTATTATTTCCATTTGACCATTTTGTCTCTACAGCACTACATTTCTATTTTTTGTTTACATGTATATACGGAGGTTCCTAAAGCCAAGGGTGGATGGGAGAGGGACGCCAGTCTGTCTCTGAGACACCAACAGGCTAAAGGTGCACATACTGGCCTGCCTGTACCAGCAGCCCCAGGCTGATGCTTAGGCTCCCACCTGGTAACACAGAGGGGACAAACTGGAGAAAATAAAAAAACTGGCTGCCTTTCCAGGGTTCACTAGAAGTTGAGAGAAGCTATTGTCCCTCTTTATTGACCACAGGATAAAGGGGCTGAAGTGTCTTCCAGATAAATCGTTGCCTCTGCTAAATCAAGGTTCCTCTGAAGACATAAAGTATTCAGACAGATGGGGAGAGTAACCACACTTCAAAATACCATTCCATACTGCAATGGCTTCACCCTTTCCTCCTGACATTCAATCCTTAATGTTTACTCTAACAATGTATCACAAATGTCTCACATACCACCATTTGTTTAAAAAAAACAGAATAGGATGCCTCAAAGGATGTACTATGTTTACTGACATCTTAAGAGACCTTGCCTCACTTAATTGTGGAGGAGAAATCACTTGTTTCACTTTGCTCCAAATGTCAATTTTGTGGAAATATCTATTATTTAAAGGCCATCAGACAGAGGGAACAATGTAGTGCTGTATCTCCAGTCATCAGAGAAAGGAAGAAAAGAGAGGTATCTGTGCATATGGCGCATCTTTGAAGTTGCTTATGCATTTTCAAAGACACTCCACAATATAAAAGATCTATTTTCTTTTCTATCAGCGTAACAAATATGTGATGCATAATTATGTGCAAAGACTCAGTCTACATGATCAATACTGCCTTGCATCAAATCCATGCAAATGTTTAAGGGAGTTATATCTCAATTCATATTAGAAGGCAGAGGAAAGAGAGTTATAATTTTGTATGTTGAGGGAGAGGAAAAATTGTATTTAATATCTGTACACTTCACATTAAAAATGCAGTGACTTTTTATACAACTATGCAAGTTATAACTTGATAATACACAAGAGTAATTATTTTGGTGATTAAAATGCAGTATTCAAGCAATTAAGTTACTTTTAAAAATGCAGCATCAAGACAGAATGGGATTTTTCCTATATGAGAAGATAAAAACTTGACGTTAGCAGGAAACATCTTACATATCATTTTTAAAAAACTCCTTTATTGATATAAGCTTAAAGACATCCAAGAAAGAAGCACAGCTAGTAGAAAGCAAGAAAAAAAATGACTGTAGTTCAGGTTCTCATCTCGATTTCTTGTATATGGTGACTCTTAAACTACTGCTCCTGCTGTCCTACCATGAGGCACCAGAACAGCTGGAAACACAGTCTTCCCCAAAAGCACTGTATACACCAGGCATACACAAAAAAAGACTCCTGTGCTTTTGTGTAATTCAGTATCTTAAATACCTTTTACCTGTTGGAATAATCAAATTGCATTAATAGGTAAAGAGGATTTTAATGCAACACTGATGTCTGATGATGGATCTACTCACCTCACTACACCACTACACTGTCCTCCTGCTACTCTTTGTAGGATTACTTTCACAGTCCAGAGATGCCAGCTTTGGGAATGCTTTTGGAACAGCAGCATCTGGCCCCTTGGCACACTCCTCTTTGAACTGTGCCAGCTCAGCAGTTGCCTTAAGATACATGAAGTGGTCACAAAGCTAGTAAGATAGTTCAATATCCTGGAAATCTACTTTCCTCTGTCAGCAATCTCCAGATTTGTCCTCACTCTGCTTTTCTTATATGGGAAAGTCAAAGCATTGTGCTCAGAATCCTGATAGGAAAAGCTTCTGATTTTGCTAAGCAAATAATTTTTGAGAATGTGCCTTTCATAGCTGGGGAAAAATAAGGTAGGGAGTGGAAGGAAGTGGGAAAGAAACTAATTTCAGACAGTAAGTCCCTTCAGGTATCCAACTGGAAATGCAGACAAGCATCCTAAACAAGTATTCATATCAGCAAAGGACACTGTTCTGCTCTCGTGCATTCATTCCCCAGGGAGCAGGCTGTGCACCTTGCGTTGCAGACACTTGCAGCTGAGCTCTAATTCAAATGTGTTCTCAACACTTTCACTGATAGCCTCAAGATATGCTTTTGCACAGATCTGTTCCTTGATAAAGGCACTTTGACAAAATGAAAATGACATTACTGGCAGCCAGACACATCCTTATTAATAGATATAGCTATCCAAATTCTAATCTGTCTCAAACCTGGTCAAGTAGATACTACTGAAGTTTCTATCATACAAAACAAGGATCACCTCCATTCTCATCATCATTATAGACCTGACAGATGGATTTTGGACAGAGATGCAATTTAGATCCAAGTAAGAAAGGGCACATGTCTAACGACCTCCTTCATTCCCTGCCCATTGTGCCAACTATGTTTCTACTGGGGATGAGACTCCCTGTGGAAATCAGAAGTGTTACATCAAAGAAATTTTCTCTGCTGACAACACTGTGTAAGTAGTAAAGTACGGAGTAAAAATAGGCTTGTAATATATATATATATATATATNTCCCCCACGGAATATTAATACAAAATTTTTCATGCTATTTCTGGCTGAAAAATTAAGTGGAGGTTTTCATTAAGTTGTAATTTCTAGAGGACACGTTACTAGTGATATTCTCCCCCTCAGATAAATACATCTTCAATAGTAATTATTTTAACATCTCTGAAACCAGAATGTCTCAATCTGAAATTTTAGATTCAGATTTCTTCTGGAGCTCCTATCTACAGTTCTATTATACAGACTTTATTTAACTGAATTATTTAGGAACGGCAGTTCTTAAGAGATATCTTTGTTCATTTTCAGGTTAACAAGATGCTGAAAAATATGTAAAATCTACAATATCCCAAACCAGATTATTCATATTTTTAATTTCTACAGAACTTGGTGGTCCCAAAGCACTTCAGACATGAATTAACCTCCAGTGGACTAGAAAGGAATAAGGAATATGCTGGCGCACCCACTTTCTGAGCTTCATGTTACAGATTTCAGGCACCAGAAGGATTAATAGAAAGGATCTAACTCCTTTGTACAACAACTCAAATCAATGAAGAGTGGTGAGAGAAGCTATTCTTGTCTTAATGAAAGGACAGCAGTGCCTAGCAGAAACACAGCACAGAACTGTGATCAGCTGCAGCAGTGGACAAGGCCAACCATATATTAACACAAATTAGTGGGCAAACCTGGTCTGACAAATCCAAATACTGTACAGCTGTGCAGAAATGCAATCTCTATGCCATTACCAATCAGTCTGAAATGTAGCACAGCATACCAAGAGGTTTCCTGTTCCAGATGGGAGTAAACTATTCCCAACTTTGCCTTTTTAAATTCTCCTGAAAGAGGCAGAGTAACTGTTCCCTTCTATACCCTTTACCTACCACCACATTGGGTGTCCAGCTGAGGAGCAGGGAGTCATAGAGCGGTTTGGTGGGCATCTGGCATCCAGCTGGGGTCAAACTACCTAAAAAAAGTGTCACAGTGAAGCCCACAGAAGGGGATACATGCCTTTGCTTCAGTACCACACTTTGGTTCAAGTAAAATCAGCTAAAGCTCAGGCTCATGTTTATTGCTCACACAGAGTCACCTCCACGTGCAGGAGGGGACAGATCTGTAGACAGGTCATGTCTAAAACTGCCTCAGGTCTTTATTCATTTCCTGCAAGCTGGAGCACTAGGAATATTTTCCTGTTTTACTAGAGTGAAGATAAGCAATAGCAGCTACAGGAACCAAAGAAAGTCTTTGCCTAAACAGCATGAAAAGATAGGCATCTTTTGTAAGCTAATTCACACTTTCAAGGAATTCTTTTGGTCTCATATAAAAACCTTTCCCTGGAAGGACCATTAATGCAAATTCTGATTCAGAAAAGTTTTAAGAATACCTAAAGAAAGTAAAAAGTTTATTTTTTAACAATGGACTGTGCCAAAGTAACATCATGCTCATACCAAGTTTTAGTCATATTTTCAATGTGATAAATGTCTGCAGCATTTTCACTTAAAACAAGCCAACTATCACAGAAAAAACCACATACCACTTCAGAAGGTAACCATTAATACTTATTTCCTTTAAAAATAAATTTGGCATTAAGCAAAACAGTATATTTTACAGTATCAGACACGCTTCTCAAGGAAAGGTAAAATTTAAAAAAAGAGCTGTGAAGTCAAACTAATAGTCTTCCCCACAGAATCAAAGACAACTGACCATTCTTTCCATATGGCATTTTACTTCTACATGGTTCAGTAAACTGATGATAATGCAGCTGTCATTCTTAATCAGAATTTGATCTAAAACATTCATTATGTCCCCAAGATTGACGTGACTTGGGTCTCAGAGACTGTCTTGACCCCTTCCCTTTGAAGAAGCCAGTGGTATAAAATAACACAGTAAATCTCTGTTCTGAAAGACAGAAATTTAGTGGTTGGAAGGGACCTACTTCATAGGGAGAGATACAAGTACTTTTTACTGCTTGTATGATTTAAAGATCTTAATTAACATCAGTTTTATTTCCCAAAGGAAAACAGCTTCTCTTGGTGGCAAAGTGTTTCTGGAGCACTCCATAAACTGAAAGCAGAATTGAACATTATCACGTGCACCCACAGCAAGGCTTTCAAAAACCTTTTGGGGGGAATAAGAAAGGAAAAAGCAGCTTTAATTGGATAAGAGTGAAGGGTCAGCAGGTCAGTAACTGCTCCATACACTAGAACATAGAGCTGGCAGAGAGGCAAATCACTACAGAGACTCCTTCACAGCCCTGGAAACATTCACAACAGGCAACACAGATTCTAAAGATTTTTATCTTCTTTTCTGTATGCAAGGTATTTTGTTTGTTTACTTTTCATTAGAATTTAAATCACAGAAGAAACAATTCTTAGTTCTACTTGTGTATACACCTAAACAAGAACAGACTGCATTTCCTGACCCTACAGAGAATTATACCTTTCCCAAGGAATGCGAAAAGAATAGAAGAATAAAGAAAAGAGTCAGTGAAAATCACCATGCAGTCTACATAAAACTATATTGTCAAAAAGGTTAGGCATATAACCCTTAATGGAAGACTAAATGTAAGGAATGGATTTTTTAAAGAATAATCGACTACTAACCAGAATTTTTAAATAGAAATTAATCTCAGAGTTCATTGTAGTGCAAAGTCTTATAGTCAGATAATACAGTATCATTTAAAAAAGTCACAGAATCACAGAATCTTAGTGGTTGGAAGGGACCTTTGAGATCATCGAGTGCAACCACAAAAGAAAGAGTCTGAAGAGAAAGAATTTCTGTTACATCTCATTGAAATACCACAGTAATAAGACAAACAACTGTGCAAAATATATTCAGTATTTACAGGCACTTACTTGAATGGTGTGAACAGAAACGACAATGTAGTTTCTTTTTTCTGCCCCATCTTAACCTGCATAAAAAACGTAATAAACAATTATACGCAAGTTTCAACAAGACTAAAAATTGCATCAAGACATTAAACTAAAAGTCCCAGAAATATTCCAGGACTTTGGAGAAGGAACGAAACTGCACTGTCGATACATTGTTCGGCAGCTGGGTGTTGCATTCTCGTATGTGCTGAACTAGCCATCCTGGAAACCTAGACCTGCTCTGAAGTAGATAAAATAAACCACCTTCCAACCAGTGATTTTTAAAGAAGGCTTTTACAATTTGCAGGATAAAGGGAAAATACAGCTAGAAGTGCTACCAGACTTCAGGGACAAACTCTCTCAATGAAATCGGTGTTATTTATGCCAGATGGGAATTACTACATTGTGGCAACACTACCAAAGCAATGCTATTAGATCAATTAACATGCATACGGATAAAGCCAGAAGGTTTTAACGCCGTTGGAGCCACTTCGTCCAAGGCCCTTCAGTATAAGTCTAAGGCCTCCTGCAGCAGCCCGCCTTGAGTCTGACTGCTGGTGTGAAGCGCAGACAGGAACTTTCTAGGGCACTGTTCCCACAACTTGACAGCTTGAAGTAGCAACCCACACATCTCATCCTATCCATCCAAGGCAACATCCTCCCCAGGGAGTAGAAACTGTGATCAGGTTCACCCCATCACAGGAAAAATGAAAACCCACTTGGCATGTCTAAGCCAGTGCACTACTCTGCTCCAGTACAGAAACACAAAGAAATTCACACACAATCAGTCCAAAACAAGGACCCTTGTTAGAAACATACGGGGTTGGAAGGGACCTGACAATTTAGCACTACAATACAACAGAATAAAAATAACTTAAAAGAGGACCAGAACTTTTTCTTTTTTTAAATATTCTCTGATACAGCAATTTAACTGAAAAAGACCTGAGTCTCACAGAATCACAGAATCATACGGGGTTGGAAGGGACCTCTGGAGATCATCTAGTCCACCCCACCTGCCAGAGTACGTCTAGCTAGAGCAGGGTTGCACAGGAACTTGTCCAGGTGGGTTTTGAATGCCTTCAGAGATGGAGACTCTACCACCTCACTGGGCAGCCTATTCCAGTGCTCTGCCATCCTTGAAGTGAAGAAGTTCCTCCTCATGTTTAGATGGAACTAAAAAAACTGTGATTTTTGAATTTGGGAATGGTTCTTATTCCACTATCTAGTGAAACAGAACCTGTTTTGGACCACATGGTTTCTCATAATAGGATAATAACCAGTATTAGATGAATCAAGACAGAGAAGCCAGAGATGAACACTTGCAAGGCAAAACAACAGATATAACAGCATTAGCTAAAAGTTAATTAGGCCACTAATTTAATTTCTTTAATGGACAGGTGCCTGTTACCTTTTTGATCTGTTTGTGTACTGTCCCTGACTTAGCGCTTTGTCTCCCAGCCCCTGTTGCAAAGGCAGTATTTCCCTTTTCAGGTATCAGCATTCAGATTCTACCTACATACTACAAGTAGATTTACATTAACATCAATGAATATCAGCATTTATGTTAAGACTCAAGAAAAAAGGTTACTCATCCTTCTTACATAAAAGGTATTTATTAAATTCTTTAAAACTCCTTCAGATATAGCTCACAGTTAGTCAATCAATGTCACTCAGTATGTGCATGCAATTTTAGTCCTTTGAATTACAGCATGCTACATACAGCGGATGTCCTAGTATAATTATTTTCACACAGAGCAACAACTATTATTCAAAGAACTATTTTTCTTTACCATATGTTTAGTTACCTTAAATTGCTCAAGAATCTGAATGGCGTTGGTAAATATGCTCTCTGCTTTAAAATGAGCACTATTGTTCAGATATTCAAGAGGTAGAGTTCCCTGAGGAAAAAAAATACATATATACATAAAAAAAAAATTAAATTAAAAAAAAAATCTCTCTAACTGAATAGCAGTCCAAATGAGCAACAAGAATGCTTCAAATTACTGCTGAAATAGCTGCTGTAACTCCCGTGAAAACACTCTTCTCATATAATTTCACAGCATTACAGGGACTGTTCATAATATCCCACCTCCTACAGAAAGGCAAAAAAGGTCAATAACAGAAATCATTATTAAAGTACATAGTAATAAAAGCTCAACCTTTAATCAGAAGCCATTTTTTTAAAATCCTACAAGTCTTCCATCCAAAGACTTGCCTGGGCCTGACTCACTCACTCGCGATGGGAAAGCGAGCAGTTCCCATGCCACCCTGTGTTGGGCAGCTCTCCCCATGTGACCTGCAGTGAATGCAGGACAAGGGGACAGAATCTGGGGCACAGACTCCAGAAGAAATATTTTTTATAAATATGTTGTAAATAGGTGTTTTAAAAATGAAACAAGCAGCATGAAAGCACACTAATGCAATGCTAATTATCAATTAGATATTTATGAGACAACCTTCGGACTACATAATAATATACAAAGGAAACTCAAAGAAGAAAACCATCTCACAGTGAGGGCATTCACTGTTCACTAAATTAGAGGCACAAGATACTATCTGAAGAAAGTACACTAGTTTAAACAAGAAATAATTAAAGATTAAATTGCAGGAACCAGCTTGTTTACAGGCTCAGCTTTCATGATCAAAATCAAGCGTTATTCAAACCATACTGTGTTTTTAGCATCCCTAAAAAACGAAGTAACAAAAAACTTTTATGTAGCTCAAAAATATAAAGTTACAGATTATAAAAGGATCAGATGCCTTTCCAATTGAAAGCACTATACAATACATAAAGATCGAGTTTATGCTCTGCACTGAAGACATACATGTAAAGCTGAAACTACAAGCAGCCTCCATAACCTACAGCAGTTTTGCAAATGTGTAACTTTTCCCCTCGCACGCCTCAAGTCTTGCACCCAGCATCTCTGTGCAAGCAGATTTCTCTAATATGGAAAAACATTTGTGTTTCTTACCACAGAATTCAGGGGAAAAGGGATACCAATAAGGGAAGCCATCAGTGGTGCAATATCAGCCTGTGCAAAAAGAAACATCCCCATTTTAAGATAGTTCCAGCTTCTAGAGCTAATAAATTCAGTTTAATTTTAATGTATCTGCACTTTCAAAAGTAAATGGTAATAATACTGTGAAGTTATAACACACAACTCCGTTATTATATTTGTTTCCAGGAGTCGTCATGGCATGATTAAATTCAAAATGTGAGGCTCCAGTAATGATAAAGCTTCAAAAATGCATTTAATTTAAAAAACAAGTATAAAACCCCATGGTATTTATTCACAGGAATTCAGTACCTCCTTCACTGCACTCAGAGGCATACCACTTTTTATGACTATTTATACCACTGAAAGAACTAATTTCATATTTACAGTTTTAAGCAGTACACTGAATATATTGCTTTTCACAGCACTCCTTACCCCATGTTTCCACGGTGCCAATTACTCACCTTCTCCCCTTCAGAGGGGAATTCTGAACTTTTACTCACGTTCCAATCAGCCCTCAGGAAGGTCCCTCAATCTACACCAAGGCTTCTCATAAAACATTACCATTACCTTCTGATGATAAACACTGCCTCTCACCAAGTTTATATTCTCCTTTGATATAAACCTATGCACCAAAATGCTTTGGTTTTCCAGCATAAATCTGAAGAAACTATACTGAAACCACAGGCACTGCTCCAGCCACAGATTTGCTGTGCAGAAGGAGACTCCAAGCCATTTCTAGAGGACAATATACATGTGTAATTAGAAGTCCAGTTTGCCATTTTTACCCCCAGTCCCACACGTACTGCAGTACAAAAGGTCTGTCTTTGGGGACTCCATTACCCAGATTATAGTGACACTCGAGACTCTTGCATACAGTCTCTCCCCTTAGCCCCGGCCAACCTGGAGAGGAAAATTTATCTCTAAATCTGTACCAGGGCTTTGCTGAAAGCAGCTGATCCAGAACATTCCCAACTCCAACCTCCCAGCACAAGCTTGTTTTCCTTGTTTGAGCGGGTTTGGAGTCTGTTACTCACATCGTGGGTTTCACAGGATGACAGGAAAAAAGAAGCAAACAAGCTTTGGGTGCATAATGCGTATGCCCTATCACCATGATTTAAAAAAAGCTTGGCTGATTTAGTATCAGGGGTCAAGTCATCCACCTTTTTACTTCCTTTACAGTGCAAATTCCCTAAATTGCTAAGTGGCTGGGCCATAATCACAGACTCTGTTGAAAAACTCCAAAGTTTAGCAGTATAGCAAGAGTTGCTTTTGATTCAATAATGATAGCAACTTCTGGTAAAAGTGATAAAATACAGACATTGAAATAGATAGCTCTGAAAACCCACAATAAACACACACATGGCTAACTTTAGTGTAGCAAAAAGCATATGGCAAACACTCACAAACTTGGGAAATGTGGCCATCAAACCATGCTTTTTTTGTGTTTAGCCAGGCACATTCATAGGAGATAGCAAGGAGCTCTAAGCTCAGCTCCACAACATTTTCAAAGCAGAAAACAGAGGGGAAGCATCAAAAGTTATTCCTAAAGGTTTGCAAAAACAAATCCCACTCTGAAAACACATTAGATCCTATTCAAGTTACTTTCAGCTAATGCACTGAGCTTTCAAGGAGTACCTGGTATATTTTACTCCACTCTTTCTACATTGGCATATGACCACGTAACTAAAAGCGGTGTGATTAATGCATCCTCAGGAAGAAAAGTTGTATGCAGCTGCCACATGTTAATAAGCAACTTAAACTTTTTCATGTTATATTCAGTTTGGGTGCGGTTCCTGCACCTAACATCCAAGTAACACATTCCAAGGAAATGATATGCCAGTGTGATCATACATTCAAATCTCATCAATTAGCTTAAATCACACAAAACTCAATTTAAGGGGAAAATTTATGAGCTATTAAATTAGGCATGCTTGATACCTGATTGACATCCAGTCTCTTGAAGTCCTCCAGTTTCCATTCTGCAAGAAATAACAGTGCATGAACAGCTCATCTACACAGATTTGGAAGGGATCATTCAGTTGATATTTAATGCCTTGTCTCTGTTTTCTGTAAAGTGTTGTTACTAAAGAAAATTATAATTTGGCTTTAGGATGGTAGCTCAAGAGGAGTTACAGATGGAACTCAACAGGCAGAAGCAATAACATGCATTCATTTCAGTTTACATTTTTTTTTATCCATCAGGATAAATTCCTGCCTGCAATTGTGACCCAGATCAGCTGAAGAAAGTCTCAGGTTTTGGGGTTTTTTATTTCAGCACAGTATAGCAAGTTATGTATTACCATAAGATCCAAATTCAGGTTTAGGAGCAGAGCTGTTTGAATCTCTTCAATAGTTTTTTTAAAAAGGTTAACCCGAGGTCCCCAGTACACCAGCACCGAGTGGTACAAATATGCTTCATGTCTGCCATAAGCAATACTGGCCAAGAGTAGGCTCAAGGGAAAAGTTCAACGATTTAGCAATCACAACAACTATAACAAAGGCAGAGACAAAGCCAAAAGTACAAGCTGCTAAAGCTGTGGTGCATCATACAAAAGCTGGTTCAAAACCATATTTTCCTGCTCTCCATTAGCCTCTAAGGAAATAAAGAGGAAATTGCCTGTTTTCTTTGGGGGTGGAGAGTTATTCAAAAACAGTTTAGCAAGCTTTGGTGGTGGTTTTTTTTTTTTTTTCATGACTTCTTTTCCTAATGTTTAAATTTGCTGCCCAAATATCCACAGCAATAATATGAACAGGAAAAAGACAACCAAAAAATAAACCCCAAACATACAACACAGGGCCTTTTTATTTATTCAAGCTTAAAAAAAAAAATAAGACAAAGAGGAAAACACCACAGGGGCTGAAACTTGCTGATAGAGTATTTAAAATATTGTCAATGACTTACCTAGAGTAGATCTCAGATATAGTAGTAAAGACATTGAGGGAATCTACCCTCAACTTGGAAACCAAACAATGTTAGCAACAGGGGCATAGCCACTTTCCTCAGTACACAAAGCTAAATGGGCCAGTTGCCACCTTCCTAAATGCCACTTGCTGAAATGACACTGCAGAAAGAGCACAGACAGAAGCAGGAGTCTGCCTAGTACCTCAGGTAATCGACGGTACAGCCATGTTACCCAAAATTATCCTTTGGGTTCATGTGAGGTAGAAATTTAAATGCACCAGAAACAGGCTTTGAGAAAAGTCCTGATAAACCATTACTCAAAGGTCTGGCTCAATCTCATGTATTTTCTCCAAATACACATTCAAAGCCTAGAGCACACCTCTCTTTCTCCATCTTTCAGTAGACCCTGTCTGTGCCAGATCCAAACCTGTCTCAGCTGAAAACAGTCCAAGACAAGAAACATCCACATTTGCATGTACAAAACTTATTTCCAGCAATTAGTTCATACCACTGCTATCTTTAGAGATCTGAGTACAGGTCTACTGTTACTTGGTTCCACAAGCACCCTAAAGAGCAGCCATGTACCTCAACAGCAGTGAGACGTACAGTTACAGCGAGTTCCCATGGCAACGCAGAAGTATTATCAGCATTAATCGTGAATTGTGTTAAATCCACACCAAAATGAACAAGTTTGCATCCTTCTACTTCCCAGAAAAGGAAATGGGCATATATTTCTAGAGGTATAGACTCTCATCCATATTTCTATTATATAAATGCATTGTTTGTTTTTCCTATAAATAACATTATCCAATGAAAAATGTTGGAAAACTGCCTACACACACACACACAATTGGTACCTCCCAAGGTAGGAAGAAACTGTAGCTCTGCTAGAGGAACACCTAGCTTTGTCAGAAGATTTTACATCTCTGCTTCCCCTACTCAGATGTTCCCAAAAGGCACAGAGTTGAAGACATCTGCCTCAGACCAGGAGCTGCATGGAAGCCACTGAGCCCAGGAGCACTCAAGGACCAGGACATATGTGCAGACCAGCCATTCTGGGCTGTACTCCTGCAAGTGAGGTGTCTTAGGTGTACGTGGTGCCCACAAACTGGTTTACAATTCCAGCTCACTGTTGAGGTTTTCCATATAGTGCTCTGCACAGTTTTCCACACACTTGATTGGGGGTTTTTTTTGTAGTTGTTTTTTTTTTTTTTTTTTCCCCCACTTCATCTTGCCATGCTTTTACTGCAGCCCACTGGGCAGTCAGATGCAAACAGTCCAGAGGAAACACCAGGGAAGCACTGGTTCAAGAAGAGGCTACGTGAACCAGAGGAAATCTCATGTAAAACCTCACAGAAGCAAAACCAGCGAAGGGGTACACTGAGCTCCCTCAGCTGTGGCAAAGCAGGATGAACCCCCTTCAAAATAGGGATGTGTATGGATGACAACAACCACCTCACATCCTTCTGCTGCAGAAGGTTGTGTCTTCATGTACAAGCCTCCCTGGACTTGTACCTCAAGGTCACCCAGTAAGGCCTGTGCTGATGAGCCAGAGGGTGGCTCTGGACTCTCTTTCTGAAGAAGTGTCAAGCCAACAGCCAAAAGGGTAACACTACACATCACCCACAGGATGCAGGGCTGCCATCACAAATCTTTCCAAGATGACTGCATGCCTAGGCCTGAGGGAAGGCAGAGAAGAGGTGAAGGGACTGAGGAGGAGAAGGCTGTCATCCCAGAGCAGACACCGTGCCCTTCTGGCCAATCCAAGGAACACAATCTTTCTATGACAAATTAGACAAAGACCTGCCTGTTGGCATTGCCTCTGGGATGGCAATGATGAGAAGAGAGACAATTCACTGAGCTGCCCACAGTCTCCTTGCATTGAACAGAGCATAAGAGGTTTGTCAGCATTAGAAATACTCTTCCATGAACTAACTCAGAGAAATTAAGGAGGTTTGTCAACAGACGCAAGAACTTCAACAGTGGTGCATGCAATTGCAAATATTAAGTTGGACACTCGCATACATCCATGAGACTGCAGTCCTGAAAACACTCTTCTCTCCTGCACAGTCTCAGCTGCATTTGTATGGAGGAGGAGAGGCAAATTCAAAGAACTTTAGGAGACCACTTTTAAGCATCTTTTCTTTCATACGTTAGCTTTGTGAAAATACTTGGGACTGTAACTTACTGGAGTACCTGAACTGTTCTGACCTGCGGAAGTGCCAAGTTTCATTTCAGCAACAATTTTTTCTTTACTTTTAAGCTACACAGCCACTAGAAGGTATAAATGTACTACCATAGACAGAATAGTCACTTTTAAAGAATATACTAATTACTCAAATACAGATTCAAACTCCCAAGATACTCGGAGAGACTCAAATCTCCAATAGAGATTATCCCTGGCAATTAATAATCTGTAATGATAGCGTCTAAACAAACCAACAACATGCTCAACAGCTGGAAAGCTGCAGAGCAAGTCCAGAATGAAGGGAGAAGTTTTTCTTGTTTGCTTTGGGGTGGTTGGTTTTTCTTGTCTGGTTGTTGGTTTGGATTTTTTTTTCTGTTTGGATTTTTTTGTTTTGCTTTGGTTTTTGTTTTGTTGTTTTTAAACGATCAGAAGGAAAATATGAAGCAGGCATAGAAGGGTTCAGACACATTCCCTCCTTTAAGAAAATACACATTTCCAAAGAGATGACAGCCAAACCCCTTTTCCTATTGTGTACTTGGAGGTCAGCTCAATACTCACTTTTTTTGAAAGGCTCTCACACCATTTTCATCATTACTTGAAGTCAAATACTCAGCAGTACTCAAGCTGCTGAAAATCAGGGAAACTGACAGCTGTAAAAATCAACTACTACAGATCAACCCTCAGAGGAAGCCAGCATCCTCAGAAGTCTGCCAGATCAGCCATCACAAACACCAAAACTGGTTGGCTTTACTGTTTCTATTTTTTATTCTACAAGTCATGTTCAGTTTTACCAGAGATGTCCTAGTTTTACAGCAGCAGTTAATCACAAAGAGTGAAATGTTTGCATCTTCTATATCCGAGTAGTCCTCTGTGTTTCATCTCTTCCCAAATATCCTGCCAAGAGCAGGGCAGGGTTAAAACCTCAGGGCTGAAGTCACTTTTCCCCATTTTGTCTTCTCTAATGCAGCTTAATAAACAATGCAATAAAACAGAAAGTCATTACCTCATTGATTGCAAGTAACAACCTGAAAGATTCTAGGCACCTTATGAAACAGAGCAGGCTACAAGAATGGAGCACATGAAAAAGGAAGAGCTTGCACAGTTTAATCACACGTGGCTCTGGAAATCCATTGATATTTCAGTAAGCCAGTATTTATTATATTATATATCTGAAATATTAAAAGTGAATTTTTTTTTAAAAAGTTCACTCTTCTTAAACAGATTACAAAGGGGAAAAACAGCAGTAAAGAGTCACACTTTTTCATTGAGAAAGACTGTTTACATTTCCACAACAGCCACAAGGACGCAAGTGAGACAAGACAGTGCCTGCAAAGTCCCCAGGGTTGTACTGTGAAGCTAAAGAAGAGTCTCAGACCACATCAACTTACCCTGTTTCTCTACAAATAGCTTTTAACCTCTGGGAGTTTTCCTAAGAATTAAGCCTCCTCTGGAACTAAGTTTTAGGAGCGTGAATAGCCTCCTGTACCCAGAGAGAAAGTCTTCAATTCCATGATTAGAAAACTGACTCTGATATTGTCTACCCAATGCTGCTATATCCTCCACAGACATTGCCTGTCACCTCTCTTTCCACACTACACAAAGCAAGTCACATTTACTAGAATAGAAATCAGTGAAGATCAACAAGCGTAATGGTTAAACACCTCCCTTTCCACCAAAATCTTGCACTTAAGTTTTATATTTTACTTACCTTTTAAAAAATTGTCTTCAAAGAACTGGGAAGTTACTTTCTGTGGATAATTCACCCCAGCACCCCAAACAATCAGTGGTGTTAAAGTTTCTGAGGGATGACCAGCTCCATGGGATCCTAAAATACACCAAACAAAAAAAAAGTGTAAACTTTAAGATACATGGTATAAAACCAAACAAACCCCATACATATATATGTATACACGTAATGATTTCTTATTACAGTATACTTACTAAAATTCTGGGACAGATGACCTATTCCAGCTTCATGGCTTATTTTTATGCCGCTAACAATAAAAGCTAAATTCAAGTCACAGGTTGGGAAATTGGAACCACTTAAGTCAACCCTATAAAGATGTAACTTTGTATATTAGATAACTCACACCATTAATATACAGAAACTAAAGCCACAGTATTTGAAAGCCTCAAGATGTGGAGGAATTACCTGCTCAAAACATACATATGCTTACCCTGAGCATTCCAAGGAAACCAGGGATGGTTGATTTGAGTAAAATGAGGCACATGCCCAGAAAGTAACATAGAACTGATCTCCAGTCTGCAAATAAGGATTAGACTTCCATTTCAAAACCAGAAGACTATCTATTGCGAAGGTCATTCTGTCCCCAGTGATACAAGTTCATATTTAAGGTTTAAAAGCCTGGTAGAACACTCCTTAAAGATTGATAAAACATGACTTCCCTCCCAAGGGAAATGAATTCCCTCCAGATTAACGTATCAGCTGCCCAAAGGAGAAAGCTTTAAAACTACGATGTCTCAACAGTAGCTGCACTGTAGCAAAAGCCACACAAGCTTGAGAGTCATGGAACTCAGTGAGTGAGGTACCATGGCAGTGAGATAACTCAGTCTCAAAGGGAACGACACAATTATACCAATGCCACTGCACAGTCTACAAGATTACACATTTTCCTTGTATTTGCATAAACACACACTTTTCCCTCTGTGTGTGTATATACACATACATTAATAATTACAAGACAGAGAATAACACATTGTTTTAAGGACAGGTTTTTTGCTTTCTAAACAAAAAATCAAACCAGAATTAGGAATGAAATTGGGAAAAGCATTGAGGCTGTACAACAATCACTACTGCAAAGCTGAAGAGCCAGCTTTGCTTTCTTTAAACAGCCCTAAACTTAAGAACACACAGGTCTGGGAATAAAATTTCTCATGTTCAGAAATCTCTTGAAAGACAGTCTCTGGGCTCAAAAGCAGCAACAACTGCTCTTCTTTGCAGAGTTTGGGAAAAGACCAGACGGAGAGAGTGCTTCCTCCATCCTCCAGGCATCAGTTATTTCTTTCTATTGCAGTAGGAAAGTGCATTTTTTTTGTGAGCTTTCATTTTAGCCAAGCCACCAGGTCCATCAGCATTTTACTGAGACAGTGCCTCTATGAATACTTTAAGGCAAATACAGCTGAGAGAGACAGCTGTATCAACCCTCCATCTGTTACAAGAACCAGGTTTGAGCCTGCTCTGAATTATAATAGCAGAAAAAAAAATATTTGATTTTCAGCTGGGTCAGTTCTCTCTTCCACCCCTCAGCACCCTCCAAACACACCTTTTGAGAGGAAAAGGAAGGAAAGGGAGCTGTTTAACTTTCTGTTCTCTGGCCCAGAGAACCACACAATAGCACTTAGGCCGGGATGGTAGTAAGAACAAGTTACCAACGTGAGGGTGAGTGTGGGACCACCTATGCTGGTAGTCAGCAATTCCACCTGAGACCACTTTAAAGCAAAATCATGGAGTAAAACTGAGAAAGCGAGTGATTTTATCAGTCTCTTCCAACAACCACAGTTTCTTTGATTGCGTCAAGTTCAGAACATGTTCCCTTCCTTAATAGGTCCCCTCTGCCCTTTTAATTTTTAATTTGTATTAAAACTGGTGCACATCACATTCTGCAAATAACCACTGAAAGACTGCAGCAGTCGCTGATACTACAAGCTCAAATAAAAAAACCCACTGAACTAGCCTCTGGCTATGGACCTTCGCATCATCTCCGGCTTTGCTCTTGGACTCTCTAAAGTCAACTTTAAAGTTATTCATGCTTCTGACAGAAGATCAAGATTTTTCTTCAGACAGAAAGAGCTGACAAAACTACAACAGGCCGGGTTCTTAAAGCCTGAAGATTTACTGCTATCACCTTTTATTCCCCCTATTTATTATGTATTCCAGTACATAATGAGAACACTATGGCAGCACACTCCGGTAGTGACAAAGGCCAGCTTCATCCCAGGCTGTGTTAACCAGGAGCACACTCCAGGAAAGGGATTATCCTCCTCTACTCAGTACCTGTGAGACAGCCTATAGACACTGGACCCATTTCAGTACCAGAAAGACATTGAGCATCTGGAATGAGCTCACCACCAGCAAAAAGACTACCCAAAAAAAGTTTCACACCAGCTCCCAGGCTGGTTTGACACCTTTCCCAGGTGCTTCAAGAGCAAAATAATAACTGTATCTGTCCCACAGGGAGTACAACAGCTTTGCTTTTTGTACCAAATAATATAACCCACCCCAGCTCAGGCTAGTATTCTGCCGGGAGGCTGACAGAGGTGTTTTTTCAAGTCTTTTTCTCCCTTCTAGCAGGGAGTTAAACTTTACCCTATCAATGTCTTTTTTTTACTGTCCAGATACCCAACTCAGCTGTTAGAGTGCTGATGAGGGCCCCTGCAGCCAATGAACCATTTCCTAGTTTGCATGGGTTTCATGCAAATTAAAAATACACAAGCAATATCTAGGATATCAAATCAAAGCAGTGGCTCCAAATCTTCTAATGTGACAGAGCTCTAATTGCACTCTAGATATTAATCCAAAAACTCAGCTGATTCAATATTTATAAAGACTCACCCCAATCTGTCATTCCATGGTCAGAAGTTAAAATAAATGCAGTTTTCCCATCGTTTCCATAGAAATTTTCAATCATCAAAACAATTTCTTTTATACCATTGTCAACTTTTTTAATATTCTCCTTGTATTCCCTAGAAAAATAGGAAAAAAAAAGTTATTAAATTCCAGGTGTCTCTCACACTTGGTATAAAGCAAGATATCCATGGTCATAATGCCCGGTGTTTTGATTATAGATGGCTTTACCCTCTACAGAACCTCAAGGTACAAAAGAAGCCCTAGACAAAAACTCTCTCCTCCTTCAAGTCCTACATGAGATACTAAATGGTCACAGCACAGCTTGAAGATTCCTGAAACTACAGTCTCAAGTGGATGTTTATTTATATTTCAAATCTGACCCGTCCTTGATTGGAGACCATAATTTAGTCACCCGGAGCTATCAGGCAAGTTAAGGAGAATGCCAAAACTAAAGAATTCTGAAAACTCAAACCCTTTAAATTGTAAGTTTCAAAATTTATTCAAAAATACTTTACTCCAGTAACTAAATAACAAAGAAAGATCTCACCATGCAGGGACTGTTTCGAGATGATTCATAGATCAGCACAGATCTGACAGTTTTGTGGATTAGAGACTAAACCTAAAATTTGTGTATTTTTAGAAAAAGTGACCACAATTACCTTTTAGCCAACTAATTTTCTATCTGTTGCTGTTGCTAAAGTCAGTTTTAAAATTCTGTATCAAAAAATCGTAACAAAAATAACATGAGACATAAACCAAGTAGGAACATAGGAATGATGTAGGAAATCAGAGCAAGGCTTCTGAAAGTATGCAAGGACTAAAAGACATAATATCCTACATTCAAAGCATGCGAGGAAATGAAAAGAAAGTTCTCAAATACCACACTTCAAGCTGAATTGGTGATTAGTACTGTTAATCTGAACTCTTCATTCCAATATCCTTAGGAAAGCTAAAGCACAATGCTGAAATTTGCAGCCATTATTCCTGAACTTGTCTATAAATACAACCATACCATTTCAGCCATGGGGAATCAGAGAACTGTTTGCATTTTATATTCAAAACTCAAATTACCTACATGTCCCCTAGATCATGTACTGACTATAACTAAGACAACCTACTGAAAATCAGACTTGAGTAAAGGAGTTTAACCAGGCACATTGTATATAGCAAAAATCGGTCACTTCTACAGAGGAGACCTTAAACCAAAAAAAAATAAATAGAAAATTCAGAACATAAGTAATCATGGTGACATAGATGACCTGCTATAGAAACCCTCAGCTGCAAGTCTTGGTTCAAGCTTGATAAATAGCACTGTTAAAAAAAAAGTTACTGTACACATTAAAAAAGTTACTAAGAAAGATGTGGTTGATATCTCAATTACCTTGAGTTTGGCCGATGAGCATGGCCATTTGTGTCTATGCCTAGCAAGTGAAGGAACAGAACCACCTTGTCTTCATGAAGTGCAGAGAACAACGTTTGATTACTTCTGGAAGAATTAAAGAAGCTCTGTATGGAATAAACCGTTAAGATATTAATCAGAGTACAATGGAAAAAGATGAAAGGCAGCCTATTAAAAATAAAACATAGCTGTTTTCATGTCAAAGTACTAATAGTTATTAGAGTTACAAAAGAGAATAATTAATTACTTCCCAATTTACTTCTTGGAGGTTAACTGCCATTAATATAGTCAGTCCAAAATTTCAGCCTAAGAGAGGCAACACTCCTCAAATCAAAGGGGGTTTGTGGTTTTTTTGTGGGTTCTTTTGTGTTTTTGTTTTGTTTTGTTTTTTTTAAGTGTTAATTGAGTTTCTTCAGGCAGAAATACCAGATAACTGGTATCATCCCTTCTTTGCCTCCTATGTAATCCTACACCGTTCCCAAGATCCACTTATGGCTTTATATTTCCATTGATTTATCAATTCCAAGCTAGAAGCAAAGGTCTGAAATACTCTTTGTTTTGGAACCAGGTGCTGCAGGGCTGAGATACCAAGCTACAATTCATTTGCAGGAACCACACTGAAACAGAACAAAACAAGATATGCTTTTCAAATACATGAACTACAGAACATACATCTGCCTTGCACGTGTCCTACTTAAGCATCCCTGAGGCAGATGCCGGGGGGATTTTCCCCTCGGATTGAATGAATCTTGACATGGGTATTCTGTGTTAGACCAGCCATATTACAGCAATGCAAGGTGCAGACAGACAGCTATTCCAACATGGTATCCTTAGTAACAGCACTGCCCAAGGAAACACAGTTGGGTAGGGCTTTAGTTCAAAGAGCATCTAGAGACCCTTTTCAGTAAACTAATATACAGGAAAGCATCTTCAAATTTCACACAAGAGTCCAGAGAAAATGCTGATAGAGCCAGTGAACCATTTCTGCTACCAAAGAACAGAGCAGTCCACTACACACTTGAGATAGTGGTGGAGCTCCTAAAAACTGAAGTTCAAACCTCATGTAAATGACAGTTACTGCATTCAGAGAAGACCAAACTGGCAGCAAAAGTACCATAGTAAGCCATATCAGGAAACCATGATAGTACACAATTCCATCTTTCCCCTCTCCCCCCAAATAAACACAAACCACACAGACTAATATTTGCACACTCTCAGCTTCATCTCTTGTCCAAACAAAATCGTGACCAAAGTCCAGATATTTTAAATAAAGATACAAGAACAAAATCCAATGACATTCAATAGCAATATATTTTTTTTTATGGAGATTTTAATTTCTCACAGGTGTCCATCTACCTGCACATATTTGACCGCAGATGGAAGAAGCCTTCCAGAGCACACCAGAAATTTGCAGGATACAATATAATCCTGTTTTCATATTCATATAAATAAAAGGAAGCAACATATCGAAACAGACAAACAGGAAACTCCCAAAATGAAATCCAAAATGTAGATCAGTATTAGAAGGCAGGTATTTTTCTATCATAGACTGATTAAGACAAAGAATCCATTGTGTAGAAGGCAAGGCCCAAGCTCCGCTTCTCCCACCGGAGGAGTCCCCATGACATAGCAAAACCACCCCACTCCCCCCCAGAGCACCAGCAGCCAGAAGAGCTTGCTCAATCTCTGGCTAATTGACAATGAAATTAAAAAAAGCAAGATAGGTGTGACCTAAGACATGGCATCTTTTCCCAGAGCAAACAGCAAACTTCATGCCATGGAACTGAATGGTTTGCTGAAAAAAAAAATAAAATAGGAAGATCACCACAAGGAATTATCTTAGGCTGATAAAGGTGGTAAGTTGGTAAGCAGAACATCAAACATTAGGGGAAAAAAACCACTTCACCTTGTTCTGGAGATTGCTGAACTGTTTGCCCAGCACTATTCTTGTAGCCTGCTAAAGGCCTCCTCTTTTTGGTACTCAATATTCACAAAACTTGACACCTACCACCACACAACACTAGTGTGACATGTTCACTATATATATATATACTGTTTCTGTTTCTTTTTTTTTAGGTTTCTATGTTATTTGCTCTATGCCGTAATATTACCTCCCTTGTATATTTAAGCCAAATGCCACCAGGAAGTTTTGGAGATGAGAGAAAATAACGGAGGCTGAGATAACTCAGTTTCTCAAGTCTCAAGAAAAGGCAGCTAAGGATAGATCTCATTGCTCTCTACAACTCTTTACTGGGAGAGTGAAGAGAATACTGAGCCAGACTGCTCAAAGGGTCTTGGTGATGATGGGACAAAGGGAAAGTCACAACTTGAAATGTGGGAAATTCTAGTAAGATAAAGAGACTTAAAATTTAGGGGAAAAAAACCAACCACCACAACACCATAACTGTAGATGGATATTGGAACAAGTGCTCAAGAGGTTGCTGAAGATACTCAAAGCTTGACTGTGCAAGGTCTGCTCTGAACTGGATCTCGTTCATGTAGGGCGTTGGACTTGATGACCACTAAAACTTTCTTCCAACCTTCTTTTTCGATGAATCTGTCTACTAACAACAAATGCTACAACCAATACACAATTTAGTAAGATCAGAAATGTTTCCCATTAAGACATTCAAAGTAAACTGTAAAATTAATTACAATGTAATACTAATTCAAATATTACAAGAGAAGTTTGGTTGCAACTGTGTGAAATCTTTTAGTATCATCTCCCTCTTCTATGGGAGAAGGAAAAGAAAAGACTACCTAGAATGTCTAGCAAACAGAGGATTTACTGATGTCTGAGCAAAATATGGTCTCCATAGATGTTTAACGTAAGTTCTTGGGGACCGTTTGTTCCCCCAGAGCCTTCCATGGAAGCATGATCCTTTTATAGAGCTGATAAAACTGTTGCTGACTACATAGATATGCAGGGAAAAGAGACCTAACAAACTTTCTCCTTTCACAGAGCTCCTTCATACAAAAATCCAGGACAAGGTAAAATTGGTTGACTAAAGCTGTGCACACTGATTTGTGCTGATGAGAGAGTTTACATAGTTATCCCAGTTTTCAGATGTAAAATAAATGCACAAAGGCAGGATAAACATGTATATGCCAGGTTTATATCAGTTGAGCGTGCTCACACACAAGACTTCTACACATATTTAAAATAAATCATTCAACCATTGTACTGCTAATTAAAGCAGAGCTATCTGTATTGAAATCCACCAGCAGAAATCAACATCAGGTCATGACACTGTCTGTAGAGCTTTAAAATTTAACACCACTCAGTTCCGGACTCCAGCCCTCACCCTGCACAGAAGGGACTGTCTGAAGGCTTGTCCTGGCCTTCTTCCAGCAGAAAGGGGGCAAAGGAAGAATGAAGTACTGTGTTCAAAATGAGAAAGAAAAAAAATAAAGAAATGTTTAAATGGTTGCCACCTGCACCTACATGCCCATTTAAATCAGAAGACATCTACTGAATACCTTGAACCCTGTGGTCGTCATAATAAATTGTGCTCAGACCACTACTGGGACTCATCTCCAAGACTGTTTTGAGTTCCTGGAATTTTAATCATTTTACCCTTAAAAAGTGTTCAATCTTATAAAGTATTTTCACAAAATACTTTAAAAAAAATCAGAAATGCATTTAACACTTCATGGGTCTGAGATCTTGCCAGGACTCACAACGTGCCTCTCACTTTAGGTCTCACAAAGGCAGACTGGTGCTGAGCAGAAGCCAAGCATGAGGAAGAGAAGGGGCCAGTACTGACCAGGAGCTACAGAAGAGGTCCTTCTTTGCATACACAGACCTCATCACTAATGATAAAGGGAAGGCACATCATAGATCTGAGATCTTACCTGGGGTCCTGAGGGTATTCTGCCCGACCCCTCCCCCTCCAGCACCTGCACACATGAACAGACTTTCCCAAGGTGCTTTCCCAAATTTCATTTTGAAATGAGAAGATGAGGGGTAGGTCTCTCCCTCCTCTTCTGGGAAAGATGTGGAAGTGCAAAAGAGGACATGGTAGATGTGGTGCTTAGCAACATGGTTTAGTGGTGGGTTTGTCACTGTAATGTTGATGTTTAGACTCAATCTGTACTGACCCTTCCAACCTAGAGAATTCTGTGATTCTAAAAATACCATTTTTTTTGCCTGTTAGTTAACCTAGACTCCCAGTATTTTGCTCCCTAATTTTTCTTTAGCACAGGCTCAAACTGTGATCTAGGTAAAGGTTATTGAACTAAGAATCATTGAGCCACATCACACTAGATTACACTCAGTCTCTTAATTATTTTGAAGGCTTCTTAAAAAACTGAAAAAATCAGAAAAAAAACCCCACAGTCAATTAACTCCATAAACATCTGAATCTCCAAGCCACTCCCAAGCTATTACCACACATTAAAAATATTGAGTTTTAACTCAGCTGCAGATAAAAACCCCAGCCAGTTTAGTCTATACTCAATTTTCTGTTCCAATAACGAGCTAGGATCCCCTTGTACCACGACCAGACATGAGAGGAACTATCAAGTATCACACATTTTTGTCCTCCACTAATAATTTAAGCGATCTGCTTCTGATCCATACAAATGAAAACTAGACAGAGTTTCACATCTCCTGATCAACTGAGTTATATTTCATTAAGGGCTTTTTAAGAGAAGCAGCAATTTCAGAGTGCCAGCACTAGAAGCCCACACATTAGTTAGCCATTCTCCATTTTATCCCCACCTTTCTTGGGGCAGAGGAAACTGCAAGTAGCCCTTGTGATGCTTGGGACCTGCTGACTCCAAGTAGAGAGGAAGCACACCCTAGTGCCTTTACTTTCTAGGGTCAGAAATCCAGGGAACATTCTGCCCAAAATAGAGTTGAATGCTACATTGTTAAGCATTTGAGTTAAAACTGGAAGAAAAAAAAATAAATTAGGCAAAGGAGAATTTAGATTTTCAGCAAATTGTCATCGTTACTTACATATGATCTCACCAGCATAGATGAGAGATGCTTAATTTATCACAGCAGAGTGACCTCAGTTTCAGTCAGCCTCAATTTCATGCTTCTGAAGCAATCACTGATGTGCAGTTGAAGAGATGATTAATGGAATGAGTGTTTTACACCAGTCAATCAAGTCCTACCCATTCACAGTATGAAATTTAGATAGGCAAAATAAGTCTTTAAAATAATGGTGCTGGCTCCAAGGAAAAAGTCATGATTAATGGCATATATATCAAGCGTATCATTATAGTTTGAAAGAAAAAATGCCATTTGCCATTTTGAAGCAAGAGAAAGGTAGTGCTACCCTCACATACCTGTGCAGCTCCAAGTGACAGCAGGGTGCAACTTTAAGACAACAGCTATCTGAGTGTAACCGACAGTCTGATTTGATTTATATTATTCATAACCATTACAACACACAACCAGGCACAAATGCAAGTCCAGGAAGAGTATGGCAGCCTGACAAAACATCTTTTCACTTGCAAACTCAGTAAATCACTTAGTTTGAAAATTAGCAAACCAGAATGATTTTTTTCACCGTACATGACTGCTTAAAACAGACCATCCCTTGACTTCCCAATGAAGTTACTGATTTGGTTTATTTATTTGTTTTGATTTTTAGCTTTATTTCATTTATCCTGCCTGGTTAATATTAATGCATACAGCCCAAAGATCTTGTGGAAAAAGTCCATCAACATTCTTCTGAGATCCAGTAACTGTTCCACTGACACAGACATTTATACATTAATACCCATTATCAGCACTTGCTAATCCAGGACAAGTGAGACAATATGGAATAACACGAATAGAGGAATTAATGAATAATTAGAAACTATGTGCCTTGGATTATTTATACAGAAAACAACAGTCATGAACCAGCACTGACCCAAGTCAGCTGAGCGGAGCACCACATGACCAAGTTATATTGCTTTAGGGCCTAAACTGTCCCTGCCACCCCCACAACTATCCATGACTTGTGACAACCAGAGCAGAGCATGAACCACAGTAGATAATCAAGAGTCAGTTACATGCATCAGAACAAGCCATGTTGTATAATTACAGTGGGTACAAGCCTGATTAAAATTAAGTCAATAACATTGTCCATTTCTTTCTCATCACGAAGGCTTATCGTTTCTGTCATGTCGTAATACTTGTTATAAAATCCTTAACTAATCACATTCTGTAGTCCTTTAAAATGGGCTTCAGATTATACACAAATTTAAGGCAAAGAAAAGCCAAATACGTTTTTAAAGCCTATTTTTATTAATGTTAAGATTTTTTATTAGCAGTGAATGACAAAAATACTTCCCCTAAGCTTTCACTACTCAAGTCAGGATAATAAATTTAAGTAATTTTTACTTATGACCCCAAGTTATAGGTCTTTCATAAATTTCTTACTTTCTAGTTCTATGATAAAGTTAACATCCAGCTGTACTTTTTATTAAGAGGTAGCATAAAAAGATTCTCTGCTCACCTTAACATGATCAAAAACCCACGTGTCAAGCTCTGCTGCATCTTGTGCCCCAAAGTCTTCGCTTTCTGCTGTGTAACAAAATGTATAAACATGATCTCCAGTAGCACCTGCAAAAACAATACAGATGGAATAGGAGATGGAGAAATTTTCCTCCTTCTCTCATAATCAAAAAACCACAAATATAATGGTTTATTTTAAACTCTGCTATCATTTATGTTCTGCTTTTTTTTTTTTTTAAGCCTGGATATCATTTTAACTTATTAGCTTATCAGCACCTCAGAGGAATGAGGAGCGATGTTCCCCAGTACGCTCAGGCGAACTAATAAAGTAGGGAAAAGCATGTAGGAGTAGAGCATGTCCTTGTCAAAGCAAATCAAACAGAATTTAGTTTTGAAACGAGGAATTTAACTGAGAAACTTCTAACAGGGGAAACTACACGTTAAGTCTTGTTTGAACACGTGGTTTGAGTTGCCTGTTTCTTTTTTTTTTTTAAGAAAAAGTACTTAGCTCATGGTTCTTAAACTGATTCATACAAGATAATGCCCTGTCAATGAAGCCTTTTACACAGGAAGCTGAGGAAGCTGAACATACACAAGTCCATAGGACTTTATGAGATGCATCCCAGGACCCTGAGGGAATTGGCTGATTTGATGGATGGACTGTTGGGTGGATAAGGAACTGGCTGGATGGTCGCATCCAGAGGGTAACAGCCAATGGCTCAATGTCCAGATGGAGAGGGGTGACAAGCAGTGTCCCTCAGGAATACATACTGGGACCAGTGCTGTTTAATATCTTCATCAATGATACACACAGTGGGATCAAGTGCACCCTCAGCAAGTTTGCAAACACCAAGCTGAGTGGCGCAGTCAACATGGCAGAGGGACACAATCTCATCCAGAGGGACCTGGACAAGCTAGGGAGGTGGGCCCATGCAAAATTCATGAAGCTCAACAAGGCCATATGCAAGGTCCTGCACTTGCATTGGGACAATCCTCATTATCAATACAGGCTGGGGAATGATGTGATAGAGAGCAGCCCTGC
>VXBJ01005046.1:409973-500645 GCA_013400055.1 Nycticryphes semicollaris
GATGAGAAAGCTGATTCTCCCCCTCTACTCTGCTCTTGTGAGATCCCACCTGGAGTACTACCCCTGAAGCCCTCAGCACAAGAAGTTCATGGACCTGTTGGAATTGGTTCAGAGGAAGGCCACAAGGATGGCCAGAGGGCTGGAGCACCTCTCCTACAAAGACAGGCTGAGAGAGTTGGGGTTGTTCAGCCTGGAGAAGAGAAGGTTCTGGGGAGATCCTATAGCAGCCTTCCAGTACTTGAAAGGGGCCTACAAGAAAGCTGGGGAGGGACAGTTTGCAAGGGAATGTAGGAGGGTCAATGGTTTTAAACTGGAGCAGTGTAGGCTTAGATTAGACATTATGAATAAGTTCTTTATAATGAGGGTGGTAAGACACCGGAACAGGTTGCTCAGAGGCAGAGGCACCACACCTGGAGATGAGGTTCTGAACAAGCTGATCTAAAGATGTCCTGCTTACTGCAGGTGGGTTGGACTAGATGGACCTTTAAAGGTCCCTTCCAGCCCAACACAATCTATGATTCCATATAAAGGCAGCAACTGTTGGACTGAACATCAGTTCCAGGAGGCAACACAGTATTGAAAGCTGAACAGACAACTTCAGAAAGACAATCTTCAAAGTCTGCATCTTTAAAACATGGATTCAAAATACAAAAGGGAGAACTACTGGACTATGTTCAGGCACACAGTGCAACATGAGGGCCACTGAAGCGAAAACACAGCATCTGGACAAAGCAATTTCATTCTGTACTCACTGTCAAGAGAACAAAGCAGGGGAAGGGGGCCGGGCAGGGGGAGATAGAGACCTAGAAGAAAGTAAACTTCTAAAGTCCTGGAAAGACCTTAAATTAGGTAGGATTTAATGAACTAATTCAGTGAATGGCCAAGATGTTGTAGCTTGAGGGAGCTATTTCTACCTTGACTATGTAAAGTCCCAGAGGGAAAATGTTCTATCAGCTGATGGCCAGAGAGAACATAACCTATTTGCTGGATGCCACAATTATATAATGCAGTTTTGTAAGCTTCCAGGCTTGTGAATGGACTAATATCCCAGTTTAAAGGAGCTGTTTAACCAAGATTATGTCCAAACCCACATAAGGGATGCAGGTATTTCAGGCCATGAAGATGAAAGCTGGCACAGATTCTCCAGTGCAGCTTCCCCCTATCCCCCAGGAGACTTCACTACAACTTATAACCCAGAACAGTTGCAGTTCTCACAGTCTGAAAGAAAAAGAAGAAAACACTCCCAGGCATTTAAAAATGAATTAAGGAGTTACAATTGGTGGATAAATTACTTCAAAAGAAGAAATAAGCCCTGGCCATCACTGTCAGGATGACTGATGGTCTGAAGAGGGTTGAGTTCTGCACTGTTTTTTCACAGCGTCACAGCAAACCTGAGAAGACTTGTCTTTGAGAGCTACCACACCAAAGGAGCCAACTGAAAGCATGCAGTTTGCAGGCAGGGCGAAGGAATACATCTATCACTTACCCATTTCTAATTTCTACCACAGCATATAAAAACCCCACCAAACCCTGCATTGCAAAATTACTCCATATCAGGAAAGTTTTGGACTGCCTGCATAGCGTAAATAATGGATTATTTTTTCTAAATAAGAAAACCTACTATGCCATATGTTAGAAAACATTATTTTATTGCTGTTGTTTGAGGCAGGCGACAGTATGCTCAATATTTTTTTTAAGTCTGAGGATGAGGAAGCAAAGATAGAGAAGTAGAAGGAAGCCAGCAATGAAAACATCCTTTAGAAGCAAGCACAGAGCTCGTCTGGGTTTGGTGCTGCCATTACACGAACAGAAGTAACTGGAGATACCAGAAACTCTCACACCAGATACCACTTATTCCTACTGCAGACTTGTCTGGCACATCATCTCACCCTCAATATCAATATTAAATATTAGGATCAGGGATCAAGTTATCACCCTCTTATAATAAGATTTGCATCCTGTATAAAGCAAAGCTCTCACTCTGCTGGTGGGGCAGGTCCTGTGCCTGACAAATCTTTCACGGGTCAGAGCTCCAACCAACAGGATACTTTTGCTTGCAAAGTTTGCAGGCACAAAAAGAGGGAAAGAGTAACAGCTCAAAGACAGTTGGACACTGAGCTGACAGCGTGTGGGCATCGGAGAGCTGTCAAACACAGCCAGGTGAGCAATGTGAGAAGTTCTGCATTTTACTTGGTGTGCTGTAGCAACAGGGAACTAGAAGAGGAGACCAAGAGGTCTGTCTGCCCAGAATAAGCCCGGCAAAGCCTTGTCCCAGTTGTCCCTATGGTCTTGATGATACCCTTCTTCATACTCAAGCCAAACAATGACCCTGTTTGCTGCAAGTTTCCAAAAGAGAGAAAGGGAACCTGTGGAATACATGGCAAGCTGGGTGCAAAGGACTAACATCTACTTCCCTTAAAAGAAGCAGCAGCCTCAGCTCCCTTTTCAGCATGGCATTTAATAGTCTGGATTATGCTCCAACCTAGACCCATGACAAAACAGTACAGGACTGGACTGTTCAAGTAAAACCTCAAATACTGGCAACTCTAGAAGAAACATTCAAATCTTTAAAGAGCTTTCTGGAAATAACATAGGCATTTTCAAAGTACATTATTTTCAGATAATTTCACAGTCAGAATCTAAAATTATCATAGAAAATAATATTAAAATTAGGGCACTGAATTTATGTAGCTGTTTTAGTTTGACCCCAGCTGGAAACCAGGACCACACAGCTGTTTACTCACTTTCCTTCCCCCAAGCAGGGCAGTGAGAAAGAAAAAGTAAAGAGGAAAAAAGGAAAAAAAACATCAACTTGTGGGTTGAGATAAAACAGTTTAATAGAACAGTAACAAGAGATAAATAAATAAATAAAATATTATAACAATGGTAAAATAGTATACAAAATAAAGTGATGCATGACAGATTGCTCCCATGACCATGAATCAGTTGCTCAGCCTGTCTTGAGCAGCGATTGTGGACTTCTGCCTTCCAGCCAACCCCCACTTATATATCAAGCAGGACATCTATAGTATGAAACATTCCTTTGGCCAGATTGTTCTGCCTGTGCTCCCTTCTCAGCT
The DNA here is from genome assembly GCA_013400055.1 of Nycticryphes semicollaris. Taxonomy (NCBI): domain Eukaryota; kingdom Metazoa; phylum Chordata; class Aves; order Charadriiformes; family Rostratulidae; genus Nycticryphes; species Nycticryphes semicollaris. The sequence goes on from VXBJ01005046.1 coordinate 413,054, forward strand.
TCTGTGGGAAGCTGACAAGGTCCTTGACTTAATATAAGCACTAGTAACAACTAAGCCTAGTAACAACTAAACCAATGCTACCAACATTATTCTCATACTAATCCAAAACACACCAGTGACTAAGAAGAAAATTAACTGTATCCCAGCTGAACCCAGGACAGTAGCTTAAGTTTAACTATCGGAAACGAATATCTTTTAATCCTGCTTAAGATGTAAGTAAATTGCACACCACTTCCAAAGGAATTTCGGACATTTTATCAGACTAATACAGTAATCACAGTCTTTAAGACTTCAACAAATTTAAATTTGATGCATATCTGTTTTGATATTAAAAGAGATCTGTGAGCATTTTATTTACCTTCTCTATTATTTAATTTAAATATTTCTTTCATGATAGAAAAAGGACCTGAAGAACATAGACAATGACAGGAAACAAAGGATTTTTCTCACCTTCCCAAAAACCAGGTGGTGTTATATATTCTTTAGGCATCACTCAATGAAAGCAGTGAAACAGTTAACGAAATTCTGAATATTTTGGCATGGTAAAATACAAGAGGAGTCCTGTGAGTTCACTAATTTACAACATGGAAAGAAGGAGAGAAATTAAGCTCTGCTCCCCATCTCCTTTTTGGGTATTTTGTAAAAGTAAAGTTAAAGAACACACACTGGATTCCATTCCCTTCTGTATTGTAAAACTCTGTATTACAAAATCTTTTCTGTATTATAAAACTTCTATTTGAAAGAAGGGGAAATACCTTTTTTTCTGCTGAAAGATGTTAACCTACCCCTCTATCATGAGAAACTATGATTCATTTTCCCACACAGCACCTACTTCTCAGATACACTGCTGCACTAAACCTTTCTCAAGTTGGGGCGATTTTCCTCCCCCTGCAAAAGAAAGTTCCATTGTTGATGCCACTCAGAACTAGCCATACAGAGTGACACAGCAACACTATGGTATTACCCTTGCACATCCCTCCAGATAACATCAAAGCTGCTTCCAAGTCCTGTGCTTATCTTCTTACTCAAACAAAACTAGTCAAAGGACAGGGCTCTGGGAAATTCTTGAATTCCCCAAATATTTTCCCAAAATGTATCTCCAAAAATGTAAATAAGCTGTGCAAGGGCAGTGTACTAACTTTCCCCTCTCCCCAGCCACTACCATAATATTCCTAAATACAAACTGTAAACTGACGTCATGGGAAATTATCAGGAGGTATTTTTACAGTTTACCATAAATTTATAAGGATGAAGCAAAGAACAGAGAAGAGGTGTATGTGTGGGGAATATCAGTAGGAGAGGAGGAGGAAGAGAGTTGAGTTCAAACAAAGTTCAATAATCATCATGAGAAATACGATGTATACTTTTTCTAAAGCAATGTTAGATTCCACTCCTACCCCATCTATCGTGTTTTTCTGATTTGTCACTGCCAACATTTGAACAGAACAGAACAACATGCCCCTGTCTTGTCCCCTTTTCATTTTGGTCTGGTTTAGTCTGAGATTATGGGAAAGGGTGTATACACCCCCATTCTTCCAAGAACAAAAGCAAAATTAAACTTGGACACACTTTAAGTGTTTGAAGTGTTGCTCAGCAAACTCTGCATGACGGAAGGCCAATTGCATGTGGCTGACAAGATTTCAACACACTGCAGACCACAGGGAAAAGACCTCAGCTTCAGGAATAGTACTGGGCAGTTCCTACTTGCATCAAGTTCTTCCCTTCACACATTATTTTTCTGGTGTAGAAGCAGAATAACCCACAATAGGCTACTTCTCCAGCTCAGATGCTCAAAAAGCATGGCTGTAGTTCTATCACCCGATTCACTGGCAGATGTATGTGGGGGAAGAAAAACCCCATCTGCAGGCTTGCGAACAAGAGCTTTAAACCTCAAGCAAAGGAAAAATATTAGATCCTTTTAACTAAGGGTGTGTTTAATTTAGTATGCTGATAGCATTACGTAAGACCCTTTTTAAATGGACGAATAATAATTGGGGATAGCCTTTTAAAAAAACTTGCTTCTTTTTCTCAATCTTGAATTTACAAACTAGAAATCAGGTATACAAAAATATACAAACTGGAAATACTTTATTCACCTTCTTCTCTAACTCACAAATTTCAAGCATCTCTGTTTTACCACCTGACAACAATCTGTTAAGATTCATAAAATTTAACCTTACCTTTTGCAAACATTGGCAAAATATCTGGGCTTCCCCAGCTCCAAGTATATTTACTTTCATTGAAAACAGAGTCAAATTCCACTGGATTCTCCTTCCATCCTGTTAAACAAACACACCTGGATTTAAATGGGGTTGCCAGAAGATCTCATTGACTGCTAAGATGGACAGACCATGCAAAATGCTTGTTGTGTTTGGGTTTGTGTTTTTGTTAAGTTTCTTTTATATTATTACATTATGAGCTCCACTTTTTGAGTCTCTGCTTTACTTCCATTTCAACCTCTATTTGCAATTAGTCCCCCGTTCATTAACAAGCCAAGACAAAGCTGAAAACTTAAACCAATCTCATTATGCAGGGATTCAAAAAGACAAAACACACAGCTAGTGTACCTTCAAAACAGCTAAAATTCTTCTGAATTCTAAATTCCCTGTTGTCTACACTTAGCTTTTGCCATTTGAGGCAATAAATTACACACTCATTTATCGTATTTCCAATAGTCACATTCCACCCCATCACAATAAAACCTCCAAGATGTTCTGTTTCCATGACAAGGCAGCTGACAGAAATATAAAGAGATGCTCTTTACAGCCATTCCTGCCAATCCTGTGTTTGTAGCAGGTGTCAGAAGGAGGAACCTTTTCACAAGGAACATGGACAGGGCCAAGTAATTCCCCTTGCCTCCCTTGTCCAAAATCAACTTGCAACATTGCAAGTGCTTAGGCCTGGAAGCCTGGGAGAAGGCAGAGGACCACAATAAAAGACCAAGTCAGTTGTGCTAAGGCTTGTTCCACATTATTAACCACCAAGCATGAAGTAACAGGTCTGGACAAAGCACATAGTTGGGGTTTTTGCTTTATTTTGCTACTGATTCTCCAACTCAAACTAGCAATGGCTTAGCTAAGACGCTGCAGTTCACTTCCTGTTCATGACATCTACTTAGCCATCTCCCATTACATCTCAAATGATAATTAAAAACTCTGGTACATGAAGAGATCATCCATAAATTTCTGCTTTTAAACTTGGAGTGCTAAATTTTACAATGTTAAAAAATATTAGCTTATGCAAGCTACTTTCACAGCTATCAATACTGAGTGGAAAATCCACCCAAAATTATTATTTTCCATATAATCTTGGTATACAAACCACTATGCAGGTATTTATCAGTAATTATCTCTAGAAGCTCAGCATTATCACCAAAACACCTGATTTTGGAGGACAGTGTTAAAAACTTTAGGACTGGCATACCTTTAGCAACTGCACTGACATCTTCATAAAATCCAGCTATTAGTGCAACATGTCCTGGCCTGGATTCTGTTGGGACCCGGGTGTGAGAGATTCCCCAGCTGCCATTATTCTCTAGAATACTCCTGAAAACAGGATACAAAGCAGTGAATGCTTATGACTTCTTGAAAGTACAATGAATTGCAGATAAAAGGAGCGACAGGTAGATGTGAGGCAGGGAATGCACAAAACCCCCAGACTAAAAGAGATTTTTCACTAGCACCTGCTGTGCAGCAAAACAAGCAGAACATTAACCTGCAAGTAGTTCTATATCATAACATCCCACAGAGAACATTACTATTGAGGACCATCAGCATTGCAAACAGATTACTTTAGCTGGTGTTCTAATACACTTAGAATTTACATTTTTTTTTCCCTCCTGCTTTCTGCTATAGCTTACTCTTTTTCCCCCTAACAGATTCTTTCTGCCTGGTGTTACTTTTCTTTGTCCAATCTTCTCTTACCAATTAAATATGCTAAATTATAATTAGTTCTTGTGACAATGTCTGCCTTTATTTGTGCTGAATATTGGAAACCAGCATCAGGAGAATTTAAAAAGGACATAAATCTAAGGAGCAAATCATTTCAGCAACATGGCAAAAATTTAAGTAAACCTTGTATTTCTTGCAATTACACCAAAGCAAAGGAGAATGCCTTCTCACCACATACACAGAAAGGCATAAATTGTCTAGGGATTGTGCACATACAATAGTTATAGCAGATAAAAAGCAAAGAAAATAGAGGACTAAGCCCAGTTGTAAGAAACAGCCTCATAAACTACTCTTGTCTGCTGAAGATATGAACAGCTAGAGCCCGTCAGAGAGCAAGCGGTGAGCACTACCATATGCTGTCTTCTTGTCTCCATCTTCTGGAAGAAGAAAAAGATTCACTGCCCACTGTCACAGCAAGAGGAGAAAGAAAGAAAAAAAAAAAAAAACACACCAGGACATACCTTATACTAATGTTTAGGAAAAAAAAGCAGCAGAATCTTCTGAACAAATTCAAAGCAGTTTTTATGAGTCAAATCTACACAGAAATTTTATTTTTACTGTTCATTATATAAGCTACAAAATTTGCTATATTTTTATTGGATGTGCTTCAACCCTAGTAGATTCTAAATTTATGCTTTGTAAATTTATTTTTAACAGTGACTTTATACAACTGTTAATTTCAAGATCCATACACTCAGCTCTAAATATATTTCTCATTAATGAAATAAGAATCAAACCACAAACTACAATTTCAGGCTCCACTCTAAGTTTGCAGGATTTACAGTTTGCTTGGTTTTTAACTCATCTGAAACCTCACATTGTCAGGTCTGCTTGAAAGCTCACAGGACTATTAGGAATAGTCTAAATATTACAGTGAAAAATGTACAAGATGATACCGCACTCTGACATGTTATTCTTAGCTCTCATCTCAGCTAGGTTTAAAAAAGTTGTATTTAAAAAAGTACTACTTTGAAAAAAGAATTTAAGTATGACTTAGAGCAGCTTCTAATTTGTTCTCACTGGAGACTGATAACAATGTATTGCAGTAGCATTAGTGGAAGATTTAAGACAAAAATAAAGTACCTTTGGCTCTTCTCACAATTCATTGTTCACAAGAGGTAGGAAAATTTTTAAATTAGAATTTGATTTCTATTGAGTCTGAAAGTAATCCTTTACCTTTGCTTTTATCAGACTGTATCACAGGATCTGAAGTCAGCAATAACACATACCAAGCAGTAAAAATTACAGCCAGATATTGTCATTTACCTGTTCAAAATTTGTTTAGCTTTTTTGAATTATTTCAAAGACTTTTACTCAGAAGAACCATTAAAAAAAAATTAATTCCCTTGACAGTATTAATATTATCCAGCCATAATAAATGATGAATCTGAATATGATAAAAGTGATACAGCTGAAACATAATGGGAAAAGAAAAAGGCACAACATCTTCCCCAAAATCCCCACCACCACTACAGCAATTCAGACCACCTACCATTCCTCACAGCTATCACAACACTGCTGAAAAACAGATTTTTCAAGAATATTTGTAAGCGAAAACACTAGGCACTTGGCATACATCGGCCAGAAATCTGCTTCAAGCCTAATGGATATTAATTATTAATTTTATGTATGTACTAAAATTTTGCTTCTGTTTATAGCATGTTGCTACAAGAATGGTTGTGCTCATTTGAAGGGAATCTTTCCTCATTAAAACAGTAGTTCCCAAAGTGCTCCACCTGGATGACACAAGTAATCTGACTGTTACGCCACCTGCTACTATAAAATGGATAAGGGACTGAACACTTGGCACTTAGGAATGAATGTGCAAAAACGTGAACTTTATAATAAATTGTTTATACTTTGGGTTAATATTAGTGAAAAAAGAAAACTCATAACTTAGCAGAATAAAAAAGGAAACACTTGTAGCAACAAAAATCTGATCTTGCCAACCCATTTACAAGGCTAATTTACACAAGCTGTGTTGCTCAAAGGTTTGGTAACAAAACACTGAGCATCTTGCTTTGAAGTTGTATCGGTATACGTAACAGAGCTGAAGATACGCCCTGGATTGCCCAGCTCTCCATCTTTCAGAAGGCACAGCATGCACCATGTTTTTTTCTTTTCATCATGTCTCACATATACACGCTCACATATATTTCTATATTTATATGCAGAATGAGTGACAGCGAGAGAAATACAGATTGCCCCACAAACGTCTGCTGGGATTTTATTCCACTTTGTGACTTACCAGCATCTTCACTTATCTCTACTCCTCCATTCACCCATGTACTTTCAGCACAGGTGACAGTGTTTTACTTCTACAGATTTTGAAATAGAACATCCCTAACTTCAAGAACAAGGTAAAGCAGAGACAGCAAAAGTGCAAATTTCCCAACACTGGACAAGCTAATATATGGTTTAACTTTTATTTCTAGATAGGCATGATAATGCTGAATGTCTGAAACCGAAAAACTCAAGCCATTAATGGCAAAAACATCCTTTATAACCCTTTCCTAGTCAGTACCCACCACTGCACCTACTCAAGGAGCCATTACAGCATTCACACCTTGCTGATGGTACAAAAGACCAACAGTTTTACTGCTAAGAGAAAAAAGTGTTCTGAATAAAGTGTGAAGTTCACTGCTGAAAGACAACAGGGAAAACTCACACTGACGTGGCAGACAACACCTTACAAAAACACTAATAACAGGAGAAGCAGGTACAAGTAATGCCATATAAGCTGGCAAGTGCTGTACCAAGGGCTCCTCAGATCTCTAGCAGACTGTAAATGCCCTAACAAACAGCTTCAGGCGATTGATAAATCTGGTTTGCTCTCAAACCAGGACAGATATTCAAGCCTGACCAGTGCTATTACAAAAAAAAAACCCAAAAAACAAAAATAACCACCCCAAACTAGTCTTATTTAGTTTTTTTAGCTTAAGAAATTATTTGTCTTATAATCAAATAATTATTTTGTTTTAAGGAAATGGAGAAGTCGATGAAAATCAGTTTTAAGCACTCAAGGATATGACTTTTAACACTCTTTTTTGGAATGATTAGTTTTTCACAATCTTAAACCAAATCATTCCCTTAAGCAATCAGACACACACTAGAGAGCACAAGGGAGGCAGCAGGGTCATGCACACAGGAAGGGTGGAACAAATAGAAAGTGGCAGCCTGCTGTTAGGTCCATTCAAGCCATCTTTTTTAATCACTCCTTAAAAAGCTTCATCAGTAGCTTAGAATTAGAAGACAAGCCCCTTAATGAACTACTACTTCTAAAGTGAACATCCAGGAAGCAGTTTATATTAATGACTCTGTTAGGCTTCAGAACTGATACCATGCTGATGCGAATGGAGAAACTTCACACTCCCCTCAGTCACTGGCTAGCTGTAGTTTTCAGAGGACAACATGGACTCAGTTTACTCTGTTGATGGTTTAGCAGCTTTACTGACAACAAGGGACACCAACTCAAATTCATGCATACCTGCAGAGTGTAACTTTGCACAGTTTGTTTCTTCAAAGGCAGAGGGAAGGCAGTACTCAAGCTGCCACAGTTGCTGTTGTTCCTCTTATTCTCTTTTCAAGATTACATAGAGCAGCCTCCAGAAGCAAAATCTTCTGGATCAGTAGCGTTTTCAGACGGACTTACCGTAGGTAAGGTGCTTGGGGTGCACCGTTGCTGTTCAATTCATACAGTGAATCTGCCCGCAGACCGTCAGCAACAAAGAGTACAAGACGTTGTGCCGGAGGTGGCAGCGGAGTCTGCTGAGGAGTCATACCATGAACCAGGGGAGAGCTGAAGTAGATTTCAAAAATAGAGACCAAGAACACACAATGCACAAGGAGACCAGCGAGTATGAAGACTGGTATCCCCATGGCAGCAGCAGGCTGGCCAGGCAAAGTCCAACACTGAGAGAAAGAGAGAGAAATAACGTTAGGCAGATGAGACTTACCAGAATCAACATTTATTTCATTTGTTATAAAACAGAAGTACCATAACCAAAGTCATTACCCAGGATATATAATCAACCTCTGCTTCCAACAAGCTTTTTTCCCAGTAGCTCTGGTCAAAAGTCACTGCATGGTTAATTCAGACAGTGATTATGTCTCAGCAGCTCATCTCTGGTGCTTAGTGGGGTACCACATGGCTTCAAAAGGCCACTGAATCAAGCTACTTTGATACTCAGCAGGGTTTTTTTACCTACCTCAGTGAAGAGACCTGGACAACGCCATGTCTCCATGATCATACTGCCCTCTGCCGGCTGATTGCATGACAGTCTGTACAGCTAGGAAAAGTCATTCTATAGCAAACATTCATCCAAAGTTGCTTTTTCTAAGATCACTATCAATTCTGATATTGTCATTACATTCTGCCTAGAAAACTTCTTTTAAATGAAAAAAGATGCTCTGCTACAGTGCACAACACTGTTCCTCTTCTAAAGCAGATGACAAAACACAACAGCTGAAGGATTATGTTTCATGGATAATGACATACCTTTTCTGAATGTCTTTTCGGCCCTGAGATCCTCTGAAGTCAGGTTAGGAATACAAATATGCTTAATAATAGGTAAACTGGAAATGTACGTGTCTGCCACGTACACCGAGGGGTTCATATGATGCATACTGAAAGCAACGCAAATATGTGTATTGACTCGCGTAAGTGTGGGATCTGAGCCCAAATGAGGGTTACTTCTGACAAAGTACTATTAGTGCTGTCCAGGCTGTTAACTTAGTTATTTAAATATTAGCTGATTATCAGCCTTAACAAAACACCACCTCCACTCACCAATTTAGAAACAGATGTTCCTAACAGCCTGAAAGGGTCAGATACTCAATTACCTATGTAAATACACACCTCTCTCTAAAATAAACTCTTTGTTTCAGAATCTAGTTAGTGCTTCTAAATGACAATATATTGTTTATCTTGTTCCTTACAGAATTCCAGTAGCTGAACAGACACAGTCACCACACAGTAGGATTACTATTCTTATCAAATAAAAAAAGGCTTCATCACCACATAACCTTAACTCTGATCAAAATTCTGAAAGATGTTTTTCGCAATAAAAATTTTAAAGGGTCAGGGAAACCATAGAAAAAAAAACCTACACACTGAAAAAATTATTTGGAAGTTAATATATATTACTGCTTTTTGATCCAAAGAAAATTCATGTCTGTATGCAACTTAACCATAACTTCCAGTTCCACCCATTTTTCCTACCAAAGCACAGATGTAACAACCTCAACCCTAATCAGAAACATTACTACAGTAGTTTACCATTTTATAGATTTGGACAGAAACCCACATAACAAGATTGAGATAACTAAATACAACATTTCAGAGAGACACCTAGTAGTCATGCTTAAGTGATCAAACAAATTTTTTTCATGAAACAGGAACTTACACACTCTTACATCTAGAAGTGAAATTCCAAGATACACTTGGAATATTTGTAAATATCAGTTTATTTAAGAACGATGGGTTCCTACATGAATTAAAATACATGAAACCACAGACACAGCAATACCATTAAACTGGACACCAGAACTCATTTTAGTCAGTTTCATGTTCCAATGGCCTTTTTCTTTTGATGTAGTTGTGTTTGATAAGAGAATCCAAGCTATTCATGCCTTAAACTGAAGAGACTAAACACCCTACTAAACAAAGCAGTTACATCAATTGGATACTTGCTGTTGTATACTCCCAGTGCTACAATTCTATAGCTTAACATATCCTAAATTCTTCTAATTAAATTATTAGTAATCTAATCTGTTTTCAGCACTAGCCATTTCTCTTTGCTTCAACTCTCCCCAGCCTGAGCCCTCGCTTGCAGCAGAGTGCAATCAACACAATTCAAATTTAATGCTGTCTTAGCTGTAGTGATCTATAGAATTAAAAAAATATTTTTTTTTAAAAAAAGGAAAAATAGAGACTTTCTTTTGCAACCACAGTTTGACTGCATTACATGACATTATTCATCCAGCACAGCACGTCCAACTGCTCATCCAACATCCAACTGCTCCAACTTCAAGAGAGGCAGCATCCAGAGCACCTGCTCCTGCTACATCACTAATACCTGCTTCTTCTGCCTCTGGTTTAGCTTACTTTGCTCCCTTAATGCACCTCTTCGTGCTTCATCGCTGTGATGAGCACCCTATCCTCAGGCTTACAAACACTTCCCAACAGGTACAAAGTGTTTGGAAAGCTCCTAACTGCATCTCAGCTGAATGCCAGGATGGCACCTGGCGCATTTTGCTCTGAGCAATCCTGCTTTCAAACTGCTAAGGCATAGAGCGAGGTGCTGCAAATGAGCACTGGTCTGTAGTTAGAGAAGACTCCAAGTCAAAGTTCAAATGCAGTCAACATCAATTCCAGAGAGGCACCAGTGACCTCCTGCACCTTGTCATCTTGATCAAGTTACAGCTTGGTCACTGCCAGCCCAAAATGCCTAAAGTTCATTTAAAACAGCTGATTTGTGAAATACATCCTCTTCAAACACCCGAAGCATCACATTGTAGTAACTGGTTTTCAATGGAAAAGGAAGGTCTTTACCACTGCCTGGGTTTCTCTGGGACCTGCAAACCCCTGTAGGGCAAACACCCAAGGCCAAGGCTTTTTTGGACCCAACTTTCCACAGGTCTATTCACATCTCGATGTCAGCTCCTCTCAACACATGCTATGCCCCTTGGAGCAAGACCCTTATTTCTTCTAGCCTGCAATACCGATATACATTTGACTGTTGAGAAGGGTGGAAGAATAGTAAGTAGGCACATGGATGATATTTGCTATAGAGATCCTCTTCTCTAACAGCTGAAAGGGGCCAGGGACTAAGATCTGACAAAGCAGAGCAATGAGACTGTATCAGGAAAGAACTATGGCACACATTAGTCCTCTCAAAGGCAGGTGATGCTCAGGGGAAGGGCAAGGCCTTTGGATGCAGAGTTATTTCTCTTTTCACCCATGATGTGAAAACATTAGTTTGCCTAAAAGGTCCGGCAGCGTGAATGAAAACGGGCAAGTTGATAAGCTGTTCCCAGAGACTGAAGACAGCCAGAAGGGCCCCCCGGGGATGCTGCCAGTGAGAGACACTGCAACCAGCCTGCATACAGACCAGGTTCTGAGCCACTGTACTGCAGATAAAATGGTAACCAAGATAACACATTCAGTCATTCACATTCACTGAATTAAAAAATTACTTATCAGAGACCGACAAATACTCATAACTGGAAACAAACAGATTCAGATATTAATAAAGTATTCCCTGTCAAAGAAATGCCTTCACTAGGCCCCTCTGAACTCCTAAGTTTCACCGTCAAAGACAGACAGGGGCAGAAGACAGCTGAACGATAGGCTGAAATGGCTCCTTCTCATATAAAAAACAGTTGGCATTTTGAGAAAGAGCTTCTCTGAGTGATCCATTGCTGTGCAGCAACAGGTCTTGGCTGACAGTGGTTCATTTCTTGGCTGAATTGGTACCAACTGGTGCTTTACACAGTTCTTTTAACTAAAAAAGCCAGCAAGACAGGAAGGCAGAAAAATTAAAAAGAGCATCAGAGGTACCGTTCAGAAATCTTCTTCAGTTTGTAGCTAAACTCGTAAGAAAAACGAGGGTGCTTTATCTCCTCCTATAAAGAGAGATAAAGCAGTCACCCCAGCTATGATCCAAGTTAAGGCCGACAGAGCTGACAAGGCCAGACCACCAGCATTTCGCTATCAACATTTAATTGCAAGCTTTTGGATTTCATGTGTTAGAACACATCCTGCAAATCAGAAGATACTCCTCTTCCCTAATTGGAAATACCAAAGTCACTTGAATTCACAATTGCAGGTATTAAAGTTTCTTAAATCTAGGATGGGCTACCACCTTTCATTCTGCTGTGGAACAACATAATTTTGTCCATGCATTTCTAGCTACTTGACATTAATGTCATTAGCTAAATGGATGCCAAGGCAACAGAGAATAAACATCTCTACTTGGAGCAGCCATCCATTCCCCAGCATCCTACTATTAAAATTGATTTACCATGCATCACTGAACCATGAAAGGTAAACCGTCAACAAAGAAAGTGAAGGTAAAAAACCAGAAGAACCTCTGGGATTTGTGAATGGACCTCCACAGAAAAGGAGGATTAACGCTAAGCAACATTTGTGCTGTGTAATTGTGGCTACAAGCATTTGTGGCACAAAATGAAGAAAAAGATTAGTATCTTTAATTTCAAGTAGGAACTGCATACTTGTTGTCATCTGTCCTCCATTGCACCCTTGCATGAGGGGCCATCAACATGGACAGGGAAAGCTAAATACTTATCTAAAAAGATCGGAATGTGATCTTCACGAGTCAGAAAAAGAAGATTAAGGAAAACCAAGATTTGTGGAAAAACCTCAGTGTAGATCCCCTGGGACATCTGGGATTTTTTCTGCATATGATATGCTCTAGCATTACATTTTTTCTTCCCCATCCATTTCTGAGAGGAGTGGAATCATCAGTTAATCTGTGTTCTCAAAGATGTAATGCAAATCAGACTGCAAGTCCAATGAGGGATGTCACTTAGCAGTGAACACAGCTTCCACACAAGTGCGGGAACAGCTGAACCTACTTGACAGCACGTCTACATTTGAAAAAGCACAGATCTTCACTCATCTGAGTCCTCTGCCGTACAGAGATCTCTTCCACTCCTCTCTTCTTCCCCCTTTATGCTTTTGCATCACCATTTGACAGGCAGGTTCAAAAGCCAACCTGAACCTGCAGGTCCAATGTGGAAACCAGAGGCTGAACAGGATCTCACAGGTGTTCTGACAGGTCTGCCAACATCAGGAGGAGCTGCGAATGGAAGCATCAGTATCAAACTCCTTGGTGCCCAGCAGCCTTCTGGCATGCTTTTCTGGCTGGGAAGAGGAGAGAAGCTAACCCGGTAAAATGTGGATGCTCAGACATCTCCCAAACCTTTAGTGTTTCACGCCTTCTAGGCACAGAGGAAGCACACCTAGCACTGCGTGTGCATCTGCCCTAGCACAAAACATGCTTATCTATATACTATTTTTCTGTATCTCACATGAGATACAGAAATGAAATCAAGCTGCTATGGGAGATCACAAAGGAAAAAAAAAAAAAGAAAAACTTAAAAAAAGAGTACTTTGGTTTTCTTCTCCCCACTCTATTACAGAGGTCATCGTGAGCAAATTTCTCTGCAGAGCCTGGTGCTTGATGGTTCAAGGCAGAAACTTCACAAGGCACACTAAAACGAAGAAATAAGGTTAAAAGGAAAAAAGTGGATTAAGCACTAGCTTATTGGAAAGAGCAAAAGCCACGGCCTATCAAGAAAAGAAAAGCAGAAAAGTATTAAACACAAACAGTCTCACACCCCTTTTCACTTTGGAGGACAGGGAGACATATCTAAGTACTTTTTACTGGTGTAAAAATGCCTCTGCCTTCAGGTGCCTGGCCATCCAAAAAGTTAATAAACAAACTGTCACTTGAAAATATATCTTACCTCTTTCTGTCAAGAAAACTTAAGCCAAAGATACCTCAGCATTTTTGTGTCCTCTAATACTTTCCCAGGCAATCCATAAAAAGTGACTTCATGTGCTACCTCCCACAGCCGTTATTTTCAATAAGCAAAATGTGAGCTTTGCCCAAATCCCGATTGCATTATTCTACTTAATTCTGTTACGCCATTGCCTATCACACCAAGAGAAAGAAGCTTCGAGTCTCGTAGATAATAAAGGGGCACGTTGCAAACTTTACCACGTCATTTCTTACTGCCCATCAACCATATCAGTTCAGACAGCCAGTTCACCTCCACTACAGACTTAACCCAACTGGTAAACTCAGATCAGGCTTAGATTTATTCTTTTCTTTCTACATTTTTTCTCCTTCTGTCACCACCTCCTAAACTGAGGCAATAATGATACTATGCAACCTCCAGTATATCAGTGCTTAACCTACCCCAGTAAGGTATTTCTTGTTTAAACAATCTAAAGCCAACACCACAAAGCTCGCGTGGATTCTTAAAGACCCTTTTTAGATCCTTGATAGAAAAGTACTAAAGATCCAGCAAGCTACACACTGCCTGTTTGATACAAGTTGTCCACATGAACAGATCAAATTGAAAATCAGCACTGCCCTGGCTACGCCGGGCCTTCAGCAAACTTCAGCTCTTCTGGTTTTACTGGATGCCATACACGAGCATGGAAGACAGCAAGGAGATGCAGGGGAGCAATTGTTCAGAGACAACAAGGCACAACTAGCAAACATCTTTCTTAAAGTCTGAGAGATTAAATAAAAGAAAGGAAACCAGCAAGTACCTCCTGACTACAATTAATTATTTTTCCAGAATAAAGTGATTTGCACAGATTAGAGAAGGTTCAGTTTGGGTGTTTTTTTTTTTTTTTTTAGAATCCTGAGAGAGCAAGTTCACCTTCCACCTTGTGGCAGATGGGGTGAAGAGACCCCCCTCTTTCTTTGTAGTCTCACCCCTTACTATTAGCTGGAAGTTCCTGACCAGCAGTCACTTCAGAGCGAGGACTGTGACAGTGGCAGGGAAGCAAGACAACTGCAATGAACCACATAAGCCCAACTATCAGAGACAAGAAGCAGCCAGCTTATTTCACATGAGCTCTTCCCTCTTTTCAAGTAGATCTGTAACTTGCTGACAAGACCTTTTTTATTTTCCTCTTCCCTTTTGTTTTTTTTAAACTCATGCCACAGAACCCACATCCATAGCCCCAGGCTGGATCAGGTCCCTTGGTGCTTAACAGGAAGGCTGACATAATTAAGGGCAGGCCCCATTTCCCCAAAGTAATCAACATCTAAGCTGCATTCCTCAAGTTATAATCTCTCAGCATTATTTATAAGGCAAAGAAAATCATACTTGTGCTGTAATACAACACAGTTCTTTGTGAGAAATGCTACATTTCCTTTTTATATTTTTCTTTCTTCAAATATGCAGTAAAATACTACGTGGAATATGCCCCATTGGCAGGAATATTTTTTTAAGGATAATAAAGTGTCAAAACAGAGAGCTCAAGCTACATTAGTCATTTCTTTTAGAGGGACCATGCTTCACTAATACTGTCAAGCCTGCTGGTTAAGATGAAGAAAATCCATTGGAAATGCATTTTCAATAAGCATGAATGGCCTTGGTAAGTATCTTACAGAAAAAACAAAGCCAGGAATTTCTGCTAAGTTTCTGGCTGAGGAATAAATTTTTCAACTAAACAGTGTTGTGTATTTTGTAATTTAAACTGTCAAAGTGGTGACAGTACAATTTGTCTGTACATAAAAAATGATCCTTTTGCTTAGAGGAGGGGAGCAAAGTGGGAGTTGTGTGGTCGAGGTGACAGCAGTTTGCATGGTATGTCAGTTATACATCATCCAAGACAGTACTAGCAGTTCCTACTCTATTCTTTTACTAATTTAGATTTTTAAAGAGTTACACTAGACAAGAAATGCAATCAAGTCATTCCTGCTATCACAGCACATAGACGTATTGACTGCACAAATTAATTTATACAAGAGACTTACCACCTGGTCTCAGAGTAACTCTCATCTCTTTACACAGTACTTAAACATAGGAAATGCAAAATCCTCATCTTGACTTCATTGTATAATCACAGTATGAATAGAAGTGGGATAATGATCAAGTCCCTTTTTCTCCTTTCCAAAATTTCATTTCCCTTTTCTATTGAGGCATAACATGCTCTGTCAGACAATGGAACTGCAACTACAGTACTTCCACTTGCTCTTGCACTGAAGTGGCTTTTGTAATTCAAACCAGCTGTTTAAAATTATTTTATGTTCAACATCTTCACTGAGCATTTTAGGGATTATAATAACAAATGACATCTGGTTTTAATTTTAAATGTGGTTCAGCAAAGCACATCCAAACCTGAGGCAAAGAGCACAAAGAATATTTAATTTCATTTCAACATAACTTGATAATCAAAATTACTCTGCCTGCATAGTGTCTTTTGCCAAAAAACATCCAAGGAGAAATTCACTGCAGCCTGCAAGCCCAAGGAAACATCAAGGGTCCTAATACTTGAACATACTGCAAATCAGTTACCCCAATGTCAGCCTAAGCAATTTTCTCTGAATTATCCTCTAAACATGGGAAATCGTATCCACAAGTCTCCCAGGCACAAAAACATACATGAGACAACATTGACAACAGGACAGCACTGACAAGAAGATGCTTCTTTAAGAAACAATGAACTGCTTCAAGGCACAAAAGAGAAGACCATCACCCTTTGATAACACTTGTTAGGCAAGTGGAGAAAAAACAAAGAGTAAAATTCAGCATTACAGCTGCTGAGTATGCAGGCAGCCAGAAATGCAGAATTCAGAAAAAGCAAAACCCAGTAACAATAAACTCTGTGTGGTTTTGCTTTGAATGCTCTGTTTCACAGGGCTAAAAGCATTTTGGGGGCCTACGCCTGTTTTCACAGGTATTTGCAAATCCCGTGGAATATTTCTTGACTTTGGAGTCATTCAACAATACTATCAGCAAGTTTTCTCCAAGCACCACTGTTCTATGCACTGCTTCATTCTTTTGTGCTGCCAAAAGTGTCTTGCATTACTTTGGGCAACTTCTCTATTCTTGCAGAAAGTGAGGAATTTTTTTGTTGTTTTTTTCTTGCCCTGTTTGGAGATCTCATAGACAGATTTTTTTGGTGTTACAAGTTTCATGGGGTACTCCTGGGGAAAGAATGTCAGCCTGGAAGCATCTCACAAAACCCAACCCACTAACTGACATGGCTGCTTGGGTCAAGGGGCAAGTGGCCCTTAAGAGAATGCAAGCTCATGGAAGACAGTTTGCCACGGCGCTGCCTGTCAATCCAAGGCTGAGGGCCCCTTGAGGCATTTTAAAAATGGTTTGCAATAAAACTATGCAATAGAACACATGCACCAATAAAAGAAGCACAAGTCCTCCCTTTAGCAATAAAAGGGACAAGGATCAAACTCTCTGAAGTCATACAGAAAACAGGAAGGTAGAGCACATGGGAAAAGGATGGAAAAAGAACAACTTTCGTCTGCGTTGAGCTACCTTTGCAAAATCAGCTTGCAAATGTATTGTGTGTACACACACAGAAGAAAACACACTATAAAAAACAAAACAGTGCTTAAAGGAAGGTTTAATAAAAGACAAACAATTTCTGTCAGCTCTTTTAAGTCACATTTTCTTACTGATATCAACAATTACATATAAACAAGAATTACCCTAAATAATAACAAGCCTCATCTGTTGAATCTTGCACATAAGCCTCGGAATGACAATTTGCAAATAGCTTCGGTTTGAAAGAAGAAAAGGACGACAAAAACTTCTGTGCAAATGATTATACTTTCAATAGAAGAAATACAAAAGTCAAATAATGACTTCGTAGGTACCCACCTTTTCAAAAGCATTTTTCTAAAAAAAATAAAAAAAAAACAGTTTGGAGCTTTTGAGTTCAAAAGCACGATTAATTGTGCTAGCCAGCTGAATATAAAGTGTAACACAATTCAGCTGGTTAGCATAACTCATACCTTATATATCTTTACCTGCCCAACTTCAGTTCACAGTAAAGTTGACACAGGTAGAGGTAAGTTAAGTTGCCTACTAAGAAGAACCATTTAAAGCCCGAGGTGAACATACACATAAGGAGAGCAATCCTAATGGGAGATGCATTATCTGACACACTTCATCAATGCTCACAGTTCAGAAGAGAACCTGCAAGCACAGAGGGGAGGGATGGCCAGAGCCCACCCAGGACAGGGACACACAGCCCCCACCCATGGCAGGCAGGCACCCTCCAGACTCCTGCACCACTCCGAGCCCCACAGAAGTCCATCCTGGTCCCAGGTGTGACCTGGGACTCAGCACCATGACACAGTGCCTGGGAAATCCCACTCTGGAAGCATGCTGTCAGGAAGCACTGCTTTGCCCTAACAAAACAGGCATGGGGGGAGGGGAGGGGAAATTCCAGTTCCTTCAATCACCAGATGAAACCAACTATTTAAAATAAATCACACTAGCCAAAGTGTAATGCACAGAAATACACTAAAAGGAGAGATTATATCACCTTCAAGAGAGCATTTGTGTTCTAAAGCTGTAATGTAGGCATATTGGTATATTACAGCATTTGTCCAAGGATACTTTGAGGTCTAGTAAAAAAATCTTGATACAAAGGAGTCACCTTCTCTCTAACTCTTCTTCTTGCAGCCACATTTGGAAGGTGTGCGTAATGCACAAACCCCACTCAAATTATCAGTTACTACCACCTGAAATACATTCACTTTAGAACAAAGCTCTTTTTGCTCCTACAGCAATCTCTACTACCAAAGTAATTAACATTATCATTTACGATATACCAACTTGTAAACACCCTCTATTAAAACTCTGTGAGCGTACAAAGCCAAGCCACTTTTCATTTTTATAAGACACCTTTATTTTCAGCAGCTGACTGACTCTAACCATTAATAGAGCTGGGAAATGACTCCTGGAAACAATCAATATTCTGTCTTTTTGCAATAAGGGGCATTGCTGATTTAAAATGGAAGCTCCTCAACACTCAAACTTATTTGGCAAAAAAATGGCAATAGCCTTATTGTAAAAAAAAAAAAAAAAGCTAAGAGCACAAGAAAAAAAATGGTTAGATACAGACCCAAAAACCTGGAGAAAACAGACAGTGTTCTTTCTAGTTCTCCCATTACATGTTCCCACCACAAATAGAGAATTGTGTAGTTTCCTGATCTCTCTGCTGGCAAAAGAGGTGAGCAATAAACACTGGTAGGCAGAAGATTCCAAAAAGAGATGATAATTACTATTAAGACAGACCAAATAGTTTCATGTCAGGAATACAATTGCAAAGTCTACCTATCTTGGTAACCGCTCACAGGGAGGAAACAACCAGCTACTTTTGAGATGACAGAAAAAGTCTTATTAGTCACCTGTACCCTACCATCTGTAGAAACTTGTTTGCAATTAAAAGCATGTTTTCCAAAATACTTAAGAGCAGCGTGTCTTCACTTCCACAATGCTTCAAAAAAAGACACCTTAAAAAATTCAGGCAAAACAGCTTTTCATTTGAATTTAGTGCCTTTAGACTTCGTAACTCACAAATGACTTTACTATGATCGTTTTCATATTTCATTGTAGCGCAACGTATTCCTCCCCCATCTACACTGTCCTTCACCATGGTGAGGCACAGTAAGGCAAACCATCTTAAAGTGGTGTGTTACTCTCTACAACAGCTTGCTGTGCAGCCTACAGCTCCAGATGGCACACTCCATCTTCCAGACTAAGGTGAACAAAGCCCAAGCAATTCAATACTCTAGTGCTTATGGTGTCATAAAAGGTCGTCTCTTTTATTCCTAAATTGTCTCCTCACTCAACTGTAACAGCACTTCTTTCCCTCTCTTTGTTCTCACAGAAACACAATAATGAAGCTTGAATAAGTTTTCTAAAATACTTCTTAGGCCCTGAGTGCGTTTGGTCACTGTATTTTTGATGATAGGCTTCCAAATATCCACGGTTCGCAGTCGTGTTTCAAAACAACAGTTTTAGAGGCAGAAAAACAGCCAAAGGGATTTTGGAAGCTTGTTTTGTTTAATTCAGGTCTTCATTTGACTTCATAAGACATCAGTGCATTTTGGGGGAGGCTGAAAGTATTTCCAAGAGCCCCTTCATACTGCTGTACTACTTTTACTTCAAACCCCAACTAAACAAACACCTTCTAAATTCAGTTTCTCTGGGTAAAGCTACATCTGTAACTAACACACAAGTAACTATTAACTACTGATATAAGCTATTCTCGTTAAAATCCATGCCCTTAAAACTGTAAGGGACAGACACAGCTTCAGAGAAATAGCAGAGGTCTTTAAGCAAAAACTACCAACATTATGAGTCTCAACTTTTGCATTGTTCGGCTCCTGCAGAATATCGACTTATTTTTGAGGTTAGAGTTTTTACAAAGCACTCAAATTCAATCTTACAAGGCCTCAAAATAAACATAAAAATCACAACTTCTGTACAGTTTCCTTTGAAAAGAGGTAAACTTTAGTCTTAAATAAACATAGACTAAGATTCTTTCTGGTATCTCAGTTTTAGAGGAAGACTTCAGCAAATATTGGAAGAACTCACAGATCTGCATTATTTTAAAGCATAAATCAGATTTGCTTCAGATTTTCCTCCATTATTTTGTCCCGGTGCATTGATTTGGACTCAATCACATACAAAAGTGACTTGACTTCACTGTAGGACTCCCTAGAACACATTAATTCATTCATTTCAAGTATTCAGCATAGAAAAACCCAATACAGACCTAACAGAATTCTTTTATTAAAAATTAAATTAGCCTTGTCTGTAGAAGCTGAAACAGAAATACCCCTCATAGCTTGACTTGAACTGTGTGCTCACTGTGAGAGCAGTTGACACTGCACCAGAGTAGCACAGAAAGCAGGTGTGCTCTACACACACCACCACCCCAAACAGCATAGAGAACCCCAAACTGGTCATATGGTTAAGTTCATTAAACTTTGAAGCATTAGCTCAAGATCTACTGCTCCTACCAATATCAATATATGAAAACTAAAGACTTCATTTCTTCTACTTATTTTCCATCTCAAGAACTGTAAGTTTAAAAGTTCATGAAAAAACAGGCATAGACTGAAAAAAAATATAAGTTACCACCTTAAAAAACCTCATGAACTTTTTTTACTACAAGCCTCTTGTATTTTGGATACTTAGCTTGACAGGCCCATTTTTAGAAATCAAGCTTTCTGAGATGTATTAAGGTATGCCGTTCTTCAGATATAGAACTCGAATCCTTTAAAAGTAAGAACGAAACACTAATTCCAGTAAGAGACAAAGAAGATTGATGAACAACCTGCCTCTCAGAATGAGTACCGAATAAATTAAAAATATTAATTGGTAGCTGTCTCCCTCAGGTAGACCAATGTAACGCTTCATTTCCAGAATTCCTGCATCTTTTTCTGCCTCGCACATCCTCCAAGGTACTACACTTTCCTCATCATATATTCTTTTCAGGTCTTTCAAAACAATACCCCTTTGGTATATCACAAGAAACTTTTAAAGCATGTTTTAAACACATTTCTCTCCCTATATTCTTCAGCTTGGGCATACATATTTCAGCCATATTAACTATATCCTAGCTATCCATAAATTATTTCTGAGCAATTGAATGACATAATTCAGTGTCATAAACCAAACGAACCACTTTCGAAGTACTGAAACAGAGGAACACTTTGCTAATATTTTAAGTGAGGAAGGGGGGGTGGAAAGTTAGCCCTTAGTGTAACAGCTAAAAGAAGTCGGCTGATACTAGTCCCTTAAAATAAAGGCAAAGCTTAGGGTTTGAACTACCTTTAAACTTCAAGTCACCTGTAAACATTGCCGATCGCCACTAGGGGCTGCTCCAGGACATCAGGAAGTTTTTCCCTCCGTTTTAAGGGAAGAGGCAGAACAACTTTGATCCAAGTTCATACTGCACATGCTTTCAGTCTCCAGGAAGGAAAGAAAAGGGCACGACTTCTTTAATGGTTTCTAATTCCACTGGAGCAGCAAAACAATGTTTTTTTTTGTTCTTTATTGAGGTCTGAATAGACTTTTAAAGCATTTTCAATACACCACCATTTTACTTTACGCTCCAACCAGTTCACACTCCATTATTTACTCTCTTGTGTATCGACAACAAAAAAATTACTAAAAAAAAATTTAAATTTATTATAAGACAGTATGCATCACTGATCATCCTATTTACAAAAATTATGCAAAATAAAAGCAGAAGGAAAGTAGTCTTTTACAGCATACTATCATAATATGAATGGTTTGCTATCACAGTACTGAATATTGCTGCTGGATCTGTAAAACGGGAAAATGTCACCATTTTATTAACAAGAATTATTGTGCTGCTGTCAGTAACACAAATAACTCCAAGTGGATTAGCTTTACACAGAGCTGCTATTAGTGGGAACAGAAACCAACGCTGACTCTGTTCTGCATTGTTTCTAGTGACCCGAACTTCCTTCAGTATAAAAAACACTACCTGCTGCTACACTCTGACTTCGAGCTTCATGCCAGATTAACGCACAATCAGCTTCGCATCACCTTTTCAGGAGTGACAGCATCACGCTTCCAGACCCACAGTTTATCACCACCCCTGCTCGGCACCCTCCCTAATTTCAGACCTATCGGGCACACCTAACGCTAGACAGTGGCTCAGGCCCATTGGGGGCGCCATGCCTAGGACATCCAACTACCCGCCCGGCCCGGGGGCGCTAGCAAGGGCCCGGCTGACAGGTACCTTGGGGCCTGTGCCCGAGACCGGGCACTTAAATTCAGCCCCTCACCACAGGAACACCCTTAGGCCACCAGCTGAACCACTACAAGGAAGTCGCCAGACCAGCCAAGGCTCCCCCAGAGGCCGGGAGAAGCAGGTCAACACCCAACCCTCAGCAGAAACACAGACCCAGGAACACGACCCGGACTCGACAGCCCCTACTTATCCCCCCAACCCCGCGAAGCGCTCAATGCGCACGCGCCAGGACTCACTCATCTCTCACGCCGGCAACTTCCGCTTCCGCTTCTACCGGGCTGCTCTCGCTTCCCGGCCACGCCCCTCTCCCCGCCCAGGCATCGCGCGCAGCACCTCACCCCTCGGCCAGGCACCTCTCCGCTCCTTCAGGCCCCGCCCTCGCCCGTTCTCCCGCGCGAAGGGGGCGGGGCCTGATACCTGGAGGGGTAGGGCCTGGGCGCTGGCTCGCGATTGGCTGGGGGTAGGTCTCGCGATAGTTGGGATCCGGAAGCGGTAGAGGGGCTGCTGGGAGGTGGCTGAGGAGGCGGTGGCGGCGGTGGTGGTGGGTGGGAGTTGGTGTTGCCGCTGTTGATCTCGCCCGCGGCAGCGGAGGGCTTTGGTGGTGGTGGTGGTGGTGGCGGCGGCGGCGGCTGCCCTGGCCCTGCCGGGGTTGGTGGTTCTAGACAGACTTTGTCGAGGTCGCGCCTTGACAGCGGTCGCGCCGCGTCGGGCTGTAAGATGGCGGCGGCGGGTGGGGGCAGTAGTGTGAACCCCTTCCTCAGCGACTCCGAGGAGGATGAGCCCGAGGAGTCTAGGCCCGGCGGGGGCAGCAGCAGCAGCAACGAGCCGATTGGGCCAGTGTACCCGCAGCGGCATCAAGAGCCGGTGGCAGCGGCGGGGAGCCCCGATGAGCTGCCGGGTTTGCGTGCGGCGGCGCCGGGTGATGCTGGCGCTGGTGCGGGGGCGGGTGGTGGGGCCGGCACCGCGGAGCCACCGCGGGTATCGATGGACGCGATAGCGGCACAGCTTCTGCGGGACCAATTCTTGCTGACGGCGCTGGAGCTGCACACGGAGCTGCTGGAGGGTGGCCGGGAGCTGCCCCGGCTCCGCGATTTCTTCTCCAACCCGGGCAACTTCGAGAGGCAGAGCGGCACGCCACCCGCCGGCGGGGCTCTTGGCGGCCTGGGCGGCAGCGTGCTCGGGGGAGCAGGCGGCAGAGAGCCCGGGTCCGGGCAGCTCAGTAAGTGGCTTGGGAGAAGGGAAGAAGATCGGGTCCGGGAGGGTGCTCTTGGCAGCTGGGGCTGGACGTGGATGGCTGACAGTGCGGCCCTTGCCAGTGCGGGTGGCTAGGGAAGCTGAGTGACTAGGGGAAGGCGTTTTCCATTGTTTCTTGTTGTCTGTAATCTGTGTGGGACTGGAGGAGACTGTAGGAGAGGAGCAGCCAGGGGCTGAGAAGATGAGGTGCTAGGACCGATGATACCCTTGTCCTGCTTGTGTACCTTCTTGAGTCTTAGCCTACCTGTGAAGGTCATGTGTGTGCCAAGTGTGGAAGAAATGTGAGGGATGGACGTTTCAACCTTAATTTTTAACTGTCTTGGGGGTTTTTGTGCCTTCTTCAGTGCCTGCTTGTCAAGAGGTGAGTTGTATGCTGCTAGGAGAAAGAGTGGGCTGCTAAATTTAAAGTCTAAAAGTTGTCAAAAATGGGGTATCAGGAGCCAGCATGTTATTTCTGTTGATGCATTGAAATAGCTCGGTCATCCAAGAATATGTCTGAGTTTCACAGGTCAAGCACAACTAATACAATGTTTCCCATGACATAAATGCTGACCTGTTTATCCAAGTGCCTGTTGTTATCTTTGGCTAATAATTTTGGGATTTGGAGTTGGGGAGTTGTAAATATACTGGTCTAGGATATGGCCAGGAAAAAGTGGTGCAGATATTTGGAAAATCACCACATAACTGGCATTAAAAGTTTTTGAGTTTTAACAGTAGAGCAGATGGCTTAGAATGAAATTACTTGTGTCTTATCAATGTTAGTGTCAAGAAATGTAGAGGTCTAAGAAGGAGGTAGCTTGTGGAAGTGGCTTTGAGAGAGAGAAGCTGCTCATCCAGCTGATTGAGGACTTGATGAGAACCCATGGGAAGGTATTGAAATGAAAGGAGTTGTGGGTAGTAGCCAGTTCAAAGATTTATGTGTATTCTGGGACAACTAAAGGTGTTTTGTAAATAGTCCCATATTTTTATTTGTGTTACAAAAAAGTTTCAAATGTTACAAATATATGCAGTTAAACTTAAAATTTGGAAACAACTCATAGTAGCAAGATGACTGGGATAGGAGACATCTAAACTTTTAAATTGTCACTGCTTTTCAAAATAATTTTAAAATGGTATAGATTTTTTTGTTTTTTAAATTCATGATGTGTTGTTAATATTCTGGTTATCTTGTTTATGAATACTTAGAATATCATACTTGGTTTTGTCCCACTGAGAGCTTCAGAGTGGTCTGCCTCATGAGAAGACTGGTGAATGTTGGAAAAACATATGCTTCAAGGCTTCAAACTGATACAAATTTTTCCAAAAGCAGCTTCTTTGGGAACTCCAGACAATTAATCCAGTTGACTAAACATTCTTTTTTCTTTGTTAGTATGATATATTGTTTCCAGTTATTGATAATGTACTCCAGCAGAATTAGAAAAAGAGCACCTTGTGAAACTGTGGTGTTATGCATGCAAAAAAAATGACTTCTTGCAATCCTAGAGCAACGTACACTTAGGTGAGAACATCTTAATGGTTATTGTGCTGACCTGCTGAATGATAGATGTCTATAGGGCATCACTGTTAAAAAAGGTGGGGGGAGGCGGGAGAGAGGACTAAGACTTATTTTGGAGCAGTTTAATAATACTGAGGTGTGCTAAAAATAAATATCACACCAGACCTTAGGTTAAAGGCTTTTTGGAGGAGTTTTTTACTTCAGCAATGATTCAAAAGGCAGTTCACACTGAGTGACTTTGAAAGGTGACAGATCCAGAACATTGGGGTGGGGATGAAGTATTTTTGTATAGCTCAAGTAGATTTTTGAACCTACTGCCATCAGATTTTCTTGCAGTCTGGAGTCTAGCATTGAGCACTGAATAGTGTCCTAAGTTACTCAAAAGGTTCGGCTTTGTTGAGAGGTCCAGTCTGCAGTGTCCACATTTGTGGATCCTCACATGGAGCCTGCAGAGAATGTATGTGAAAAGAGTACTTTCTCTTGCTATAACGTGCCAAAAGGCATTTGAGACTAAACCAGTAATTTTTATCCATAGAAACTATTGATGTAGAAAGTAGAGGAGTTTGGCTTAACTGTCATTTCAAGGTCACTTGAATTTTATGCTTCAGTGGAAAAAAAATTCTTAATGTGGTCAGATTAAGAAAAAAGGTATTTTACTTCTGTTTAGATATCTAAAGTCAGAATTTGTTCTCAGCACTAGCTTTGCCCCTGCTCCTCCTTGCCCCCAAGTTAGATGAATTTCTATAGTTTTACACTGAAGTTTTTGATAATTTGAATGGATACAGAACAAGTGAGACTGGCAATTCTTATTGAATGTGAAGTATGTTTGGAATGCTGCCTGAGGATTTCCATGGAGCGATGGAAAGCTTCATACTGTGCGTTCCTATACAGAATGGGAGAATTTCAGTGCAAGTGTTCATTGGCACTTCAGGCAAGCTAAAATATGAGTGTGTGCTGGAATTTCTTTTGTTGTTTTTCTTATCTTTATAGATTGCTATAAAGAGATTTTAATGAAGTATCATAGGATTTGAAACATCTAGCATCATGTGGTCAGCTAGTGACTTAGAAGCTGTTTTATTTTTGAACTATGCTTCAGAGCACTTGGTTCCAAAAGCAAATGATAGTCACATGATCAGGTTTGCTTAGTTTTTTGCAAAAAACAATTCCATTTTTCAGCAGTAGTAATGTCACAGCCGTGAACAGAGATTATTATGTTGTAATGAAAAATATGGTAAGGTATGTTGTGTCTAGCAACTTTGCTTTTCTAGTTTGAAGCAAATTCACTTTGTGAAGGAGTCAACGCTGTTCCTTTAGATGCACAGCCCTTGTGTACAATATGGTCATCTTTGACATCCTGTATCTCTGCTAGATCCTCTTAAACTTCTTTAGGAGAAGACAGCTTCTTGCATGGGTTTTTCAATAGCAGTAGTTCCACATTTGATACACCATTTTAATACCACTTTTCTCATGCTACTCCTGTGAGTGGTGTGGTTCAGAAGTCCCTCTTTCATATAGCATTCCAGATGTTTTACAGGGCTCTGGTTAGCACCTATGTATTAAATTTAAATTTGTGTCCCCTTTTCTATCATCTTTCCATAAGGAAGTACAGTACAAATTGAGACATTTGACATTTAGAAATAAAACTGTAGCTTAAATGTCTCATCCTTGTTCCTGAACTTCAAATGTTTTCCCACATATACCTATGACCATAATTCAAGCTTGTACATAGTGGGTGAAGAAAAAAATAATTAAGTGATTGATATGATGCCTTTTGATTACCATGCTTGTTGAATGCCCTTTCCTGAAGTGATGAAGCTTACGCTGTTAAAACTAGCGTTGGTCTTAAAATCTGCCATTTATTTTGTCTTTTTTTCTACAAAAGCTCAACGTTCTCAGAATATGAAACCAATTTAATGAAAATCATAAAGGAGGAGTTTGAATATTTGTGTTACATTTATGTTTTTCTGTAGATGATTTGTTTCTTGTTATTTCCTAAGTAAAGTTTAGTAACTTTCAAGGGACTTGAGTCCAGTTACATTAAGCTAATCTGTGAGTATAAAATTAGAAAGTATTGCTGCTTCTTTGTAGTAAGTTCCTGGCTTGTTTTGCAACTTGGGATTCCTTTTTGTTTGCTTGTTTGTCTGAGATATTGTCAAGCTCTCTGGTTTTGCTCGTAGACTTTGAAATTCAGATGGGTCCTACTGGAAAAAAGCACATGAGAAGAGTGTATTGATTATACTTTTGTGAGAAAAGGGTGTCTTGGTAACAGCTTTCAGTCGGTCCTGAGTTACAGCCATTGTGACGATGCGCAGGCCTTTGTCATGGTCAGTGCTCTACCAGATTTTTGTTTTGTATGAATATATAGCAGAACTGGGCTACCTGAAAACAGTTCATGATATCCCAGCTTAACTGACAGACTAAATAAGATAGCAAACCAGGAAGCAAACATATAACTTCTGTTATTCTGATGATTCTTTGTTGAGTGTTTTGTTGTCAACTCAAGTCTTTGTTTGTTACTTTTGAAAGTAAGCAGAAACATATCGTCATCTTGGCTACCTCTCCAGATGATGCAAGATGGAATGAGGACTTGTGGATGAGAGAGCAGCTTTACTACCTGATGTGGGAGAGATACACCTGTTAGCAAGGAAAGGATGGAAAGGTCTAGATAAATAGGTAATCAAAGCCACCGGTAGATGGGAGGGACAGTGTTGTCTCTTTAAAAGAAGTAGAGAAAAAGTTGAAAGAGTAAGAGGCTTGTACATAATGCTGAAGGAAAGGGGAGCTGAGTTCCCCACAGACCTGCCAGTAAACAGTAATACATGGAATAAATTCGAGAGGTTTCATAGTGCTCTGATGTTGGCTTTACTGATGGAGAAGCCAGGTGAACTTTATCCAGTTGTGATTGCTTTAAACCCCCCTCCATTTTCCAACACTGATATTTCTGAAAAGTTTTCAGTGAGATGCACTTCATAGCTTAAGAGTCAAATTGTCAAATGAGTGGGACCTGGTCTGCTGGAAGCTGTTGCTGATGGATGGATGAATGAACAGTTTAAGCTTCAGCTGATATATGTGTTGGGGTGACTTGGGATGTTATGGTAGATAGTTGAGAAGACAGGTTAGCCCCCATAAGTGTATAACTACACAAAGAAATAAAGAGATAAGGTTGTGAGAGATAAGCATGACATTGATGAGCAAAGAAGGACAGGCCAGTAGCCACTAGTACTAGACAGGTGTATATCAAGTGACAACTCATACACACTAAGTAGCAAGTGTTCCATATGTCCACTCTATATTTTACCTTATAGTAGCTTATTTGTGTGTTCTTTTTCTCTCAGGGCATTTACAGATAGGCTATGGGGAACCTAGCAGCTTCTGTCCTGACTTTCTGTTCTGTTCCTGTGTCACTGTTACTTTTCTGTGCTGGGGAAGGCAGAAGTGAACCTCTCTAGATAGGCGCTGTTGCTAGTTCAGTTACGTGTGTATTTAACCATGGCTTGGTTGAAAGCTTCAGTAAAGTGAGCAGGCCTCATGCTGAAGCAGCACATGTTCCCTTCTGACAGCTTTGCTGTTAGGGAAAGGAGAGAGTTATTTTTGGGGGGTAGGAAACAAGAAGGGAAACAGCAATAATGTTATCTAGAGCTTTGCATTTCAGAACCAACCATTGGAAGCTTCTGTAAGCTCCCCTGTACGTAATTTCAATTCTGTGTAAGTTATATCAAGCTCTCTGTAGCTTTTCTTTCACTGAAAATTATCTTTTTCTTGACTGAATTTGTGATTTGTAAATTCTGTTCAGCTGAGAGAGTTCTTGCTGTAAATTTCCTACAAGATTAATTACCTGATATAAAAGGATTTGTCTCATATTTGCAAGCAAGTGATGATCAAGGAAGTATCAGCTGTGTTGATTTTCTAGTGCATTGTGAAGATGCAGATTTGAGAAATCGAGTTGAGTCTCCTCTAGCACAGGCTAAAGCTTTGAGTGATTCAGTAAAGGTTGTAGGCCTTGTATTTTTATTTATGATGCACACGTGTGAGATGTGGCACAAGGTATATTGAGTTTGTTGGATGAAAAGTTAAAAGAAAATGTAAGGATTTTTTTGTTTAAGACCATGCTGAAGAAACCCTTGAGAAATACTCTTTCCCCTGGTGCACCATAGGGGAGAGGCAATTTACTTCCTCCCTTCCTGCAGTATAATGCCGCATGATGGTGATGCAACTGATTACTTTGCTGTTGAATTGAAGGAAACACTGTTACATAAAAACTCACAGAATTAGATTTTCTTATTTATGTAACAAGTACTTTGTCATCTTGATTTGATGTTGGAGGGGAGGGTGAGCTATCAGGTATTTTGTCATTTAACAAAACTGTTGGAGTAAGAGAAACCATGGCAGAAATAATCAAAGAATCACAGCATAGTTGAGGTGGGAAGGGACCTCTGGAGGTCATCTGGTGCAATCCCCCTGCTCAAGCAGGGACGCCTACAGCCAGTTGCCCAGGATCACATCCAGTCTCTGAGGATGGAGACTCTACCACCCCTCTGGGCAACTGGTGCCAGTGCTCAGTCACCCTGAAAAAGTATTTCCTGATGTTCAGAGGGAACCGTCTGTGTTTCAGTTCAGTTTGTGCCCGCTGCCTCTGGTTCTGTCCCTGGGCACCACTGAGAAGAGCTTCACTCTATCTTTGCACATGTAGGGAGCCAGGCTTGGTTTGATGCTTTCCTCAAGGTCTTGTGCCCCTGGACCTCCCGGTGTTCACTGCAGTGACATTCAAATGGCTTTGTGCAGAGCTGGCTTAATTCTCTCAGGCTCTACTAATTTGGATGCTGCCTGAGACTGTCTATGCAGTAAGCCCCCACCCCCAGAACAGTGTTTCTTATTGGTATAGTTCTCCTTGAGATCTCTATCTAAATCTTAACCCAATTCAGTTACTTGTGTGTTATTTCTGTGCTAGGATGTAAGATCTGTCTATTTTTGACTCATAATTTCTTTCTTACGAGTTCCTGCTATGTTCCTGTCATGGTAGCAAGAGCTCTTATCTTTCTACTACTTTCTACTGCAATGTATCTGCAAAGTAGTTGTTCTACATGTCTGGTCACGGGTTAAATTTTTTTCTGCTGTTCTTGGATGGCAGACATAGGTTTGTTTTCTCCAAGTAACTTTAGGGTTTTTAACCTCATGCTTTCTATGATTTTTTTAGAGCTTAATAATATGAAGTAGGTAAGTGTGTTGACTTTTTTTAATATATTTTATCATATTTTCAGTCTGATTTGCATTGCCCATCATGGACTAGTATTATCTGATCATCTTGAATGCTTCTTTTAGGTAGTGTGTAAGTGGATTGCTCAGAGAGCAATTAAATTAAAGTTAATTTTATTCTAATAGTTTTACTTAACTTAGTTTCCTTTTCATTTGATGATCTTTTCAGAACGTACCAAATTTGAGAATTCAGCAGGTGTCATTGAGTAAGAACATCTGGGAAAGAGCAAAAGAGGCACTTGCAGTTGTAAGACAAGGTTGATAGGTGCTTACAATTTAGTGCCTGATGCAATTAATTACTTCAAGGTTCTTAGTTCCATCTCAGAGTTACCATAGTGATGTGGAATGCATCGGTCTGGTAAAATTTACTCTGCAAGTTCAACTTGGTTAAAATCGATACATAACTCTGTTTCTTACATAAAGGTTTTACGCTAGATCAGGTATCTGCTGCCATGGATCAAGTTTGCTTGGCTACCTGATCCAGCATTGGTAAGCTTGGAACAAGTTGAAACGTATCAGAAGTTTTAAATGCAGCAGCCATTTAAGACTTCTCAAAGCAATATTGCCCCACAGTTGTGTTATGAAATTTGGTAAGGCTTAAAGAAATTTGCACTATTGTTTATGGGGAATTAAATAGTTTAATTTATTCATATGTGTTGCACAACACATTGCACAATGTATCTATTTCAATTGCTATATAATGTCACCACAAGCACCAAATGTGAACTGATCATCATTTCTTAAAGCGTTAATGATGTCTGATTTTTTAATCTAACATAGAAAGGAGTCCATTAAGCTCTTCAGGTTTTTATGTTACTCCACATCTTCTGTAAATGCTATCCCTCTTGCCAGCTGGTTTATTCACAATAGGCATATGTGCAGTTCTGTACTATTATGGGGCTTGAGCATGTGCAGGTTAAATACAAGATAAATTTGATTCTTTCTCCCAGGTTGCCTCTGTCCCCAGCTTCCGTAGCTTCTGCTGTTTGTGCCTGTGATATTGTGCAGGGCAGCTGAAAATGCAAGTTATTGAAAGACATACTTTTTCAGAGCAGTATCTCTAGAAGAGAGCAGGCCATCTCTTGTGTGGATGTAAGGGCTAGTTTACTCTAGATCTTGAATATTTAAGGTATGTAGAATACATAGTCTTCTGACTTCCATGCCACCAACAGAAACAGATTTAAAATACATATTCATATGCCGGCATTTCCTTAGCACTGAACTTCAGTTCTCCATTGTACCTGTAGTGCAGAGGGGAAAAAAAAAAGGAAAACTTAGTAGACCCAAGTAGTTTCTAAGGAAACTTCTCAGTTGGGATCTGTTATCAGACCTACTTGCTGCTTTGCCTGCATCTCTTTGAACTTTAAAGTTAGGTTGAACGTCCTAAAGATAATATAGGGTAGAGCTAACTTTTACATGTTGTACTGTTGTCCTTTCCAGATACATGTGAAGTTTTTTTTCTCTCGCTGTTGATTTACAGGCCCCTTAAAAAGTTCCACTCTTGATGTTCTTGTTACAAAATTTTCTTCTGGATGGAAAATTTTCTGTCAGAAGTTCCTCCGTGGAAAAAGGGTTCTACGTGTAGATTGGGAGGAGGGAGAGATGAACTCGCAACAAACTCATCAGGCAAAGCTTCTGTGTGTTTTCTGAAGTTAAATAGAACTACATCTTTTGTTTGCCTAAAGCTTGCTTCAATCCATGGGTTGTAGGCTGAAAAACATTACAAAAAACCCATTGCTTTTCTAGCTTCTCACTTTTTTTTGTAGATCTGAAAAAGCATTTTAGAATTAGAAAAGTTTGAATTTGAATTCTCTCATGTGCAGGTTTTCTGACACTTAGAATCCCCAACTACTTTTGTTGAAGGTAGTTCATAATATTTGCAATCTAATTTACTACTGTATAGTAAGGTGTAGCATGCCTGTTAGTTGACAGATGTGTTTTTTTTAAATTCATTGGGTTTTTAATTCATAAGGAAATTAAACCTTAGCAATTCCCTATTTTAATAAATTTGTTCTGCAAAACAAATCTTTGATGATCAGTTCAAGAATGAAGTACAACTTATTTCTACAACTGCAGAGAATTGCATCCTGGAATCCTCTTGGCTTGGTTTATTTTTTTTTTTTTTTCCCTTTTTTTGTAGAAATGGCCATGAAGATGATGACACAAGGAATAGCTGTTGATGGCCTTAATCATTCACTTATGTAACCTTTGATGTCTGTTCTTATTCAGGAGGAGCTAGAAGGCATTAACCTGAGATGATTTATAAGTAGTGTTGTACCTGAGACTGAACCGAGAGGCCTCGTTAGGGTTTCTCCCTAGTGAAATCCTATGCAGTGAAACTTTGATTCACTGAAGAGGGTGTATTATTAATAAATAAAATTACTTCTGGTAGATTAAGTTGCTTGTGCAAGACTTTTAACACCGATGTTAGAGCATTTTATCTTCTCTCTGAAGTAAAACCAAACAAAACTCTACCTGATATTCAGAATTCTCTATATGGATCTTTTGTTGTATCCAGTAGCATGAACAACATTCCACAACAGGCTTTTTTTTTTTTTTATAAAGCCTGTGATACGTTGCATATTCCTGTTAGGTAAGACTATAGTAAGTGACAAGTAGAACGATATTAAACAATCAAGTATAGTGTCTTTAAGAGTGGGTTTTGGTGGGTTTGTTTTTTCTTTTTTAAATGCAAAGTAGTGTTTTGTCGTTCTTCTCCAGGTAGTGATGTGTGAGGGTGGATTCCTGAAGAGCCTAAATGATGGTTTTGTAATAGCACGACAAGCATAAGTTATTAGCCAGACTTTTTACTATCTCAAAAAAATGTTGTATCTTGCAGCTGTTTCTTCTACCCTATCACTCATGTAAAGCCTGGCTTCAACTGGAAAGGATATCCAGTGGAAAGCTGTTCTGATCTGGATTGGGAAGGATTCTGCTTTGAACTGCATCTTGGTCCTTATAGATGCTAATCAAAACCAAATTTCCAGTAGCCAGTAATTTCTCTGAGTTCAAAATGTGGTTAGCCAGGTATTTGCTTATCAGTTTAAAATACAGCTACAATCTTGTTTCAGGGTTGCAGATATTCTTCAGTATGAGTGGACACATAGAGATGCAAAGTGTATTTGTCTTGTACAGGCATAGTGTCATTATTACTTCTTCTTGAATTTCAAGGAAAAAGATGGAGTTCTTGGTCTTCACATGCTCTGTTTAGTTAATTGTTAGTAGATGATGATATGATTTCCTGTGATCTTAGAGAAAATCTGACAATCTACTGGGTGCTTTACTAGCTAGTAATTTTTAAAATTTAGAAGTTTGCAAGGTACATTCTGGAGCTGTTTATTACCTCCTTGTCAAAACTGTTTTTGTTATGTTGCTTTACCATTTCTGAAACATTAAACTGACAGCAATTATTTCTCACTTTTCACTAGGAAAGCTAAGCTTTTAGCGAACAGGAATTGCTGATTAGAAATAAAAGTGTTTTAATTCAGAATATTAAAGAAAGAAGTATAAAATCCACCCACAAAAGACTGTTGGTAAGAATGTGCAGATCATGACAGCAAATGGCTTCTCACTGCTGTGCCACATTGTTTTTTTTTTTTTTTCTAGAAAAGCAACAGAATTCAGCCCAAGTGTACTCCTTTTCAGCAGTTTCCCCCTTCTAGATTCTGCTTTGGTTATTCTTTGCCAGATAAACATAATATTTTTATTTTGTATAAAAAAAAAAAAGTGAAGAAATATATATCTTTTCCTTAAAACATATTTTTTCCTTTCTCCTTTCACTTCAGATAATAGTTCTTTTCTGAATGCTTTAGTTGAAATGCTTTCACCCAGTGCACTGGAGTGCAACTGTTTTTACCTGAGAAAAATGGTGATGTTTCACATTCCTCTAGTGAGCTATGTAGCTGAGCACAGCCCTTCCCTTGCTGATTCCTCTCCTCCAAACAGCTCTCCTGGTTTTCCTGGTTGTTGAGTTGCCAGCAGGGAGGTACTGCTTTCGCTCTCTGATCTGTTGCTGAGCAGGTACATCCTTTACAGAAGCATAAAATTTGAGGTTATAAAATGTTGATCCATAATTTTCTCGATGATGGCCTTATTCTTAGGGGATAAACTCCACTGATGGCTGCCTAAAAGTTAGGGCTAAGGAGTGAGGCAACAGATAGTTACCCCCATGGTGACATTTTAGGAAGGTAAAGCGATGGGGCAGGCCTCCCGCTCTTCAGCTTTGGGCAGTCATCAGCACAGCCCTGCCAGGCAGTATGTGTGTGCAGTGACTCTGCTGTTGATGATGTATCTGGCAGGCTTCCTGGCCCTTACCAGCCTAATTGATATTTTCAATTAACTGTCTCATTTGGCTTTCTCTTCTCACCTCGTTATCTCAGGTGATCCCATGGCTGATACTGAAGTTGGCTCTATCAGAAATTGCTCTGTGTTGTTTAAACTTGCTGTCTAAGTTCCCGTGTGACACTTAGCTCTGTTCCTTCAATATGTTGTACAGTAACAGCTCTAAAATTCACCTCACCTAGTTCCAGCAGGGGAAGATCCAGGTCAGTAGTGCTGCTGTGGCATTCGGTATAAGAAGCGAGTCCCATGGCTGCTCACTCTTCCCTCCACCATGGCTCTGCCTCAGCTGTGACTCGGGGCAGTGATTGCGGTGTACCCAAAGCATGCAAGGGCCATGCAGCACTAGAAGTGCAAGGAGGTGGAGCTGCCACTTGGACCTTACCCAGCCTGGCTGTGCTGGAAGCCTGTCTTTCCAGGTGGGTAGCAGAAATGAGTAGCCATACCAGCACTGAAGGCAGAGGGAACAGGTCCCGCATCGCTTCCTCTCCTGCTGCTTGAAACACCTGCTTCAGTGGGAGCTGTGGCTGTAAAACAGGGTCTGGCACTGGGCTTTCCCTGTAGCTGGGACTTGGCAGGATATAGCCTTAGTACTGGTGATTCACTGATGCCTGTGGAGCCAGTTTGGCCAGGACATGTCTCTCAGCACTGGTGGCCTCTTACCTATAATAGCAGGAACTACTTCCGCATAATTTAAAGGCAGTGTCCTATAGGCAAGTAGTGGTAGAAATCTTACTACATTATTCAAACTAACCATTTTGTTTGAGTTGCGTTATGGAAGCTATAATTTCTTGGCTTGATTGACTTATGCAATATGTGTCATCTAATGGGATGCTGAATTGCAAAGACATTGTTCAGTATATGTGTGTATATGGTTGTCTCTGTGTTTGTTTCATTTTCTTCAGCATTTATTTGGACATGTGTACACAGATCTCTGTGTAGATTCAGGTTCCATTAAAGCGATACATAAAAACATTTCATTTTAAAACTTATCTTCATACTGACCAATGTGGACATAATAACTTCTAGTACCCAAATTGGCTTGGTTTAGTAATGAAAGCATGCTTGAGGGATGGTGATAACTGGGGCAGGTACTTCTGTGATGGGAAGGAGGATCAACATTACTGGGAGAGGAAAATAGTGGTAGCAGGAAACAGGCCATGAGGCTGGCACTTCTCAGCACATCTTTATTTTGTTTAATTGGTCGTAATCCGGATATTTTATTTGATGTTTGGTCTGACCTAAGAGCCTTTCCTATAGGATGTGTCAAGACACAGATTGCACAAATTATACAGGCAGTCCGAGGCAAATGGACTTGGTGGTGACAGCCATATTGTAGTCAGAAGCTCTGTGTAGATGAATCCTGCTTTTAGTGCTCGTCTGTGTGACTGGACAATACCCCAGGAGAGTCTTCTGTATTTCCTTCTTTCACTGTGTTCGGCTGGGACTTGGAAATCCACCCACAGGTCTTAACGCTGGCCCAGTCTGCAGAACAGTTGATGCAGCTTCCTCCAAAGAGGTGGGGGGTGGCTGCCTGCGCTGTGCTCACTGGCAAGCATTCGGAGTCTGAACCAATTCAGCTGCTGCTGCTTCTATGAGAAAACGTGGATCATCTGGAGTCATCCTCCTGTGTTGGCATATAGGCTGTCTGTCTGTCAAAACTTTGAGCTGTTACTGCTGTGTCAGCACGCCCTGTAAATATGCAGATTTGTTCCAAAACTGAAATAAAGCCTCAGGCCTACTGAGATTGGAGTCATTGGACCTAAATACCTGTTAAATAAAAATATTTAACAGGTCAGCAAGTACAAGTGTAAGGTCTTGCACCTGGGAAAACATGGACCACCTTTGGCAGGGGGGTTGACTAGCTGATCTCCAGAGGTCCCTTCCAACCCCATATCAGTTGTGATTCTGTGAGTGCAGCACAGGCTGGGATGTACCCAGCAGGGGAGCAGCTCTGTGAAAAGGGACCTGGGGGTCCTGGTGGACAACAAGCTCATTATAGGTCAGCAGTGTGCTGCGGCAGCAGGGAAAGCCGGCTGGGTGCTGGGTTGCATCAACAAGGGCATCACCATCAAAGAAGTCATTATCCTACTCTACTCGACGCTTGCCAGGCCACATCTGGAATACTGTGTTCAGTTTTGGTCCCCATTATGCAAAAAAAAGATGTGGTCAAGAGAAAATAATGAAAGGACAGGGAAGCCTGACAAATGAGGAAAAGCCGAGAGAATTGGATTTGTTCAGCCTTGGGAAAAGAAGGCTGAGGGGGAGACCTTACCACCATGTTCCGTTATTTAAAGGGTGACTGCAAAGAAGATGGAGGCTTTCTTTTTACAAGGAATCACATGGAAAAGGCAAGGGGTAATGGATACGAGTTCCTTCTGGGGAGATTGCAGTTGGTCAGAAGAGGAAAATTTAGAGGAAAATTTTTCACAATAACAGTCAGTCATTGGAATAATCTCCCCAGGCATCGGACACTTTTAAGCTTCAGCTTGACAGTGTGCTGGGACTTTGTGTCTAGACCATGCTTTTGCCAAGAAAGGTTGGACCAGGTAATCCTTGAAGTCCCTTCCAGCCTGGTGTTCAGTGATTCCCTGATTTTTGTCCCTTTATAATGCCAACCTGTATGTTAAGAGAGTATCAGGTGTTTGCTCTTACCATGGACAGGAGATAAGTCTAAATGGTGAACGTACAAGTTTCAACCCTAAGAATTGCTGCTGTGCATGCAAATGAGGTGCTTAGGGCAGTTTCTGGGTGTTAAAGTCATAAAAACCCCTTGGGTTTATTTAGTTTCTGTAGGGACCATTGAGGCTGTCACTGGGAACTGTGAATTGTTGGCTTCACAGATGCTGGTGTGATGTAAATGGCTTCCATTTTGTGCATCCTGATAGAGACTTGTATTACTCCATACGTTTTTCTAGA
This sequence comes from Nycticryphes semicollaris, assembly GCA_013400055.1. Classification (NCBI taxonomy): domain Eukaryota; kingdom Metazoa; phylum Chordata; class Aves; order Charadriiformes; family Rostratulidae; genus Nycticryphes; species Nycticryphes semicollaris. The sequence continues at coordinate 450,579 of VXBJ01005046.1, forward strand.
CAGCTGTTGTTTTCAAGAAGTTTGTTTTGCAAGTAAGTTTGTGGTTTATGTCTGGATTTGTTTTATCAGTTGTGGAGGACGAGCGTTTACTTCTAAAGCTTGACGGTCATATGAAAAAGTTGTTGCTTAAGGCCTTGATTGGTTCAGTAATTACAGTGTGATTGACTACCTGAAAATTTGTGCATTGGTTTTCTTGCTGTTGCCTACTTCATAAGAGAAATGGAAAATTGGGCTGTGAGCATGGCAAGACTGTAAGAGCAAACAGAGTTGTATTTGTGCTTTTCCCATAGCAATGCTATATATGAGACTGGGTTGCTTTTCTGAAACATCAGCTTTTCATTGACATCTTTATTTGAATGTTGTCTGCTGCTTGAACTGGAATCTCGAATTTGATTTCAGAAAATTACCTTAAAAAAAAAAAAAAGGCAAATTGGAGCAGTGTTTACTGAATGTGTTAGGTGTTTTGAAAAATTAGCTCTGAAGACTTTCATGTTGTGCGTGCAAAATCCATGTTTACTTTTGAACTTAACTACTCTTAACTGTGTTTCCGCTTACGTAAGATCTGGGTCATTTTCACAGAAGTCCATTTTGCAAAGATGTTGTAAAAAGAAGAGATTGTACTATGGTGTTAAGCACTCTAGAACACCGAAGACCAAATTATTAAATCCCATTAGTGTCTGGGAATAAATGTGGTAGATGAGATCAGAACATGGAAATGAACAGTGAGTTTTAAAACTAAATACTGAATAGATGCTCATTGAGGAGAAGCAGTCTCTTTCATTGCCTGGATGACAAAGTACAGTCATGGCAAAATTAATTGTGGTTAAATATAAGCTGTATGCTATCATATACTTTGTGTCTGTAAAACACACTAATTAGGGTTGCCAGGCACTTTAGTTTTGGCACTGTGTAACTTGGCCAGAGTTGGCAATTTGTCTCTTCTCCGTAGCTTTTCAAGTAAGTGTAGATGCTTCTAACAGTATCAGGCCAAATATTTTTGTATCAGTCTGGTGCTGGCCTGTATGTAGAGAAGGTGTCACAAGACCTTAAGGGACAAAGTAGACACAGACATAGGAAAAATAAATCCATTAATAGGCTTTTGGGAGGGGGCTGGGATGGATTTAGTTTGGGGTTGGGTTCTGTGTGGTGTTTTTTTTGTTTGGTTTTTTTTGTTTGTTTGGGTTTTTTGTTTGTTTTTTTTTCTCCTGAGACAATGCAGAATTGAAGAGGGGGAGGATTTAAATACTTTCTGTAATGTTAGTCATGACAGAATTTGACTGGAAAGTGATGAAATGGCTTCTATTTCCACTGACAGTTATGGGGTGATTTTTTTTTTTTTTTTGACAGCCTTATGGAATTTGTTCTTTGTTCATGTGACAACAGCTCTACTATAATTAAAATTATTTCTTCAGTGCTACATAGAAATTAATTTCAAAAGGAGGGGAAAGATACTAAGTTACGTAATATAACTTCTGCATGTTCAATCACGTTAGGAACATGTTCTGTTTATTTTGGGTTCTGTCACGGAGTAATTTCTTTGTACATTTTTCTAATAAAAAGGTGAATGTGTGCTTCAACAGACTTGAAGTTATCGAAATTGCTTTTATTTTTGGTTCCACCGCCCTGACCCCCCACGCCCCCAAAAATAGCATGAACTGTGCTTGCTCTGCTTTAATTTTACTAGGTAGTGCATTCCTTGATAACTGTTTTAAGTGTGTATGTACTGAAGTTAATCGCTAGATCAAGAGATAAGTAGAAGTGTATTCAGTCATGTTAACAGACCTTAACATACTAGAAAAGGAAAGAGGAGGTAGCGTATTTGGGGTAGTTACAGGTTTCTGTAAAATGGGAACGTGACTGCTTGAAACCTGTTGCAGAACAGCGTTTCTTTTAATCTGGTTTCTTGTGCGCCCTCACCTGTGTGCATCCAAGGAAAGGTCCCTGGCCCTTGAGGAAAAGGGAAAGCATTACACTGTGCTGCTCCTCGTCTGCTGTGGACAGGGTAGAAATACAGCCTTTTAGAGAGCAAGGGCAAGTTTCTTACAGTGTTGGTTCACTGAACTTGCCATAATGTTGTGGTTTTGTCAAATTTTCTGACATACTCTTTGCCTAGAGACAGACTTTCAGAAAATGCAGTCAAATTTCAGTCTTGCAGAATACATACTTAGCCTTTGATTTATAGTTGTTTTTGATGGCTTTTGGTTTTGTGTTTCTTTTCTCCCCTTAAGATCGCGCTGGAAGTATCAGTACTCTCGATTCCTTAGATTTTGCAAGATATTCTGATGATGGCAACAGGGAAACAGACGAAAGAGTAGCAGGTAAGTTGTTTGTGTTTTTTTTTTTTTTTTGTAGGATTCATGAATTGCAGAATGCTAACTCTACTGTTTAACTTGTTTCTATCAGCAGTATATATAAATAAACATTGAATATATGAAGACTTACTGTTGGTAGTTTAGCAAGTCATTGAATGATATAATCATGTTTCGGACACTTCTGCTGTAATTACAGTAAATTTTCATGCAGGTGTACTTCTCTATGATTCTAGATGTCACCAGGGTAGAAACAAGCAATATACTTGAAAATTGTGCCCATTTTTTGACAGCAGAACAATATCTTAATACTGTCTACTGACTACTACTCTTCAGCTGAAACATTCTGTGTAGTGATCTGTGACTATTACGTGGGTGATAGCTTTCTGATATGAATCATAGAATGGTTTGGGTGGGAAGGTACCTTAAGGATCGTCGAGTTCCAACTCCCCTGCCATGGGCAGGGACACCTCCCACTAGACCATGCTGCTAAAAGCCCCATCCAGCCTGGCCTTGAACACCTCCAGGGATGGGGCATCCACTCTGGGTTGCCATATCTAGGCAACCTGTTCCAGTGCAAAGATCTATAGCAAGTCATCTCTTAGATATAGCTTAGATGTAGATCAAACAAGCATTACCAAATCCAGAGTAAATATTACACTTTCTCAGTTCCATAAATATTCTTTGCTATAAATCTTAATTGTAGTGCTTTTCTTCTCTCCCATTTGATTTCTTGATTGTATAAGATCGCTTTGAAAGTTTTGACTCTTGCAGATTTTTCTGAATATAGGAGCCTGTGGTATTCTTAATTTCAGAAATACCGTCACATTGTTAAGCAAAGAACAGGCTGGTGAAACGTAGTTCATAGTTCAGAAATGTTCTGTCTGCCTCAAATGGCAACCGGTAGTGACCCAGACAGAAGAAACCGAACTGTTGGGAAAAATCTCATTTTTCTTACCTGGCCAGTGTTTGAGGTAAAGGACTGGATTAAATTAATGAACGTGAAGCAGATTCAGTTAGTTTGATGCCCTGGTGTGGAACTATCAGTACTTACTGTCACTAGATTTAAGTGTAAACTTCCAAATTCTTGTTACTAAGTAATTTCTTTTTCAATATGCGTAGTCAGTTTCAAGGAGAGAAAAGTTGTAAATACAGGACGAATTGTCTAAACAAGGTATGTTTAAGGAACTCCAGTGTTTCAGAATTTCGCTCTGGAGTATAAGGAAGAAACAAATTGCAAATATCTTAATTTTTTCATCATCTTGGTAGTTTCTCCTGTTTCTAGTCAGTCTTTCTTGGCAATAGTATTATTGAGAGAGCTAGTTTGCTGTCTCGGAGCTGTCTTTAGTAGCTGACTTGAATTAGAGATGCTTATAGAAGTATGTCAGAATTGATAACCAGTAGATGAACTGGACAAACAATCTGATGGAACATTAATGACAAAATATTAATTACTTCCAGTATGAAATTAATATATCCTAAAACTAAATATTAACTTTAAATGAGTACATCCTAAAATACATAGAGATTTTTGAAGATTACAGTATCTTAATTGACCACTGTCATACGTAATAGACAAGCAAATAAACTATGTGTCAGGACATGTACATTCTATTTCTGTGTCCCTTTAGAGAAGCTGTTTCCATGAGTTGTTAAAAGGTGACTTGAAGAAAGCAAGACTGGGTATTATTTTTGGATGTTTGTAGATGCTTGAAGTGTCACAAAATATCCTACTTCTACTTAAAATTCTTGTTCAATTATAATTGCTTAAAATCTTTTGCCTCAATTCTGTTCAAAACAATCTACCTAAGCAATAAACTTCAGAAAATGGATATTTAATTTGCACATAAAAAAAATTATGTCAGTAGAGGTTTCAAAAACTTCCAATATCCCATTCCTTCTTTGAACAAGTGCTGGCTTATAGCTTCTGCTTTTGAAGTAGTTCTTAGCTGCAAATGCACTTTGAAACATAACTAGAAGTCCATCCTGCTTATTTCTTCTTATATTCTTTCTCTTCAGCAAAGAGCTTTGCTGCTTAGGAGATAAAAATGTAATCTGTTGCAAAAGTTTGAGGCCATGATATGATCATCGTATTTATCTTCTGATTGTTCTCAGAGTGATGTTTGAATAGTTTCATTTTGTAAATGCCTTTCTCATGCTGTTATCTTTGGCTTTTTGCTGTTTGGACAGAACCTGTGATGCCCATTTCAATTTCCTAATCAAATGTCAAATGGAGGGTAGAAAAGAAATACATATCGGTCACTAAAAAAACCGGTCCTGAGTCAGGAGGCCTTAAAAAATGAAGTTACAACACATCCAGTTACAAATACTTTTATACCACGGCAATGTTAGAAAGTCCCAAATCAAAAAATATGTATCACCCAAAGCCATCTTTTTTTTTTTTCCTTTTTTTTTTTTTTCTCCATTATGGATGGAAGTAGGCCTAGCTGTCATATTTTATTTTCCTAATAAAAAAATTCATGGAAATAGGAAACAGAAAGATTCTTATGTGAAATGGATTTCAGTAATTTCACATCTGTTAGCCCTGTTCTGGGATTAGAAGCAAACACATTTTGAAGAGTTGATAGGAGCTTTTTGCTTCAAAGATCTGAGCGAGTATCTTCTATACTCTTATTACCAGCTTGACTGAAAAGATGCTTGTCATAAACCAGGGTTTGGATGAGCTTGACAAAACGAACTCTGATTTAGAAAACATAAATTTTCTTATCTACCTGATATTAACAGAAATACAGAGAGCTGTATAATAAATTGTATAATACATTTGTAATCCATGCAGAGTTTCAAGAGGTATATGCATTATTAGAGCTTGCAATGTTCTAGATGTGTCCTGGTTTGAGGTTTGTTCTCTGACTAATAAGTTTTGAATCTAAATTAATTTGTAAAGTGCTGAAATAGTTGGTGCTAATACTAAGTCAGTACTGCAGGATTTACTAGGATTAGTAAACCTTCTCCAAAATTTGATTTTCATAAAACAACCAGAGAATGGAAAATGATTCCTGTGAAGTAAGAGTACACCTAACTGGAACTCAGATACCCACAGCGTTTGGTGTAAATAGGTCGTCTGACATTCAATCTAAGGAACTGAATCTTCTGCAATATTTTAAATTAACCGTCTGCACAAGTATATGCTTGTGATCTAAGAATCATACTTTCCATAATTCAAAATATTAGTGTTGTTAACCTGCCTTTGACATCTGCTGTTCTGAGAATCTGGTCATTTTGGAGACACAATGCTGTGGTTTCAATAATAAATTAATTCTCATAGTCAAACTCAATTTCAGTCATTTGTGTACTTAGATCTCCTTGCATTAGCAATGACTTCTGGTTAGACTATGTGTCTCTGGATAGCAGAAGAAAATAGCTGTTCCTATCAGTATCTGAAGGGAGAAACAAATTCAAAAAGCCCATGAATATTTTTGAGGATTAATTTATCTAGGCTTAGGTTTACAGTTTCTTTTTTTTTGTGGAGCCTTTTTGTATTTGGCTTTAATATGTGCTGTTACTTGTGGGCAATGGAAATCGGAGAAGACTCTTAAAAATAACCAACCCACAAAAAACCATACTAAAGTATGCAAAAGTCTGACAAGATAATTCATACATGGATTGTAAAATTCTGGTATAATTGGAAAAAAAATATTGCTTATGCAAAAGTAAGTATTGAAAAGTTTTAGAAGTACTGTTTATTTCTTGAAATTTTTGGCTTTGTCCCAATAAAACTGCTTTTCACGTAGATCTCAACTTGTTTAATATCCAGAATTGCAGGATGTTCTTTCTAGCTAAGTTCTCAATCTATGGTTCAATAACTTGCAAAGTCATTAACGAATGTAGATGAATAGGATAAGATCCTTTAGAAAGCTTAATTTCTAAATTTGTCAGCTGATCAGACAAGCTACACGCTCCTGCTATGCACTTCTCTTTTAAGGTGTATTAGATTAGCTGCATAAAAAGGGAAAATAAAAATTATTAATCTGAAGATCTGCATCTAATTTTGCTTGCTTGAAAGATTCAGGTCTTACGTTAGTCTCTGTTTTCTGGTTTTTGTTTTTTTTCCAGAATGGTAGCTGTAGGAATTGGAGTTCTTTATAAAAACAAAAAAAGCAAGACGGCCACTTAAAATTGGAAGGAACAGTTTTCTTCCCTAAGGCAAAACAGATTGTTCAGAAATGCCCTTTTCCTGTGGAAATTGAACTAAACTCAGAGCTCTAAATTTCTACTCTTCTGCTTTTCTGGTGGAGAGGAGAATCAGTTTGGTTCTTTTCTCTCCTAGGCTATCTCCAGCAAAACTCTTCCATGCATCCTTCTTAAGGAGAGTCAGCTTCTTTCACCAAGTACTATCATGGGTTATGCGTGTTACCAGTTTAGTCAAACACAAAGTTAAACTTTAGCTGGCTTTATCAGTGCTTTTGAAGGGCTAACGTCTCTAAGGTGCATAAGCTATGCAACAGAAGGAGAGGGGGAGAGTGAGATCATGGCATTTATTTTAAAAGTCAGTGCTTGACAATGGTTACAGAGAAAGGGTTTGGAAGTTCCTTTTTTCATTTAAGAGAATAGGGATTTCCAGTGTTGATTTCATCAATAAACACGTTCAGTTAAATATCATCACGTATTTTGGCAGAAGATTCCATTTCAGTAGAGCTTCTAAAATAAAGAGCTTTTAATCATGACTTAAAATTTGATTGAAATTGTTGTAGCTGTTTACAAATATTTATGTTTCTATAGAAAAACTACAAACAAACTTCTTCAAATAGAAGGTAAATTTCTGACTGACTTAAGTGCATCAAGGTTTATATGGTGGCAAGTAAAATGATGACATTAATAAGGTTAGGAGCTGAGGTACAACTGTAACAATACTGTATTGTATTAGAATTATCCGGCTGTTGTGACATGCTGCAAAGTGTCAGTTTGTCAAATATACTATGTCCAGAATCTTCCACTGTATACAGAGAAACATGCAGCAGAGTAATCTATTTTTAAGGTTGAATGGGTGAAGTCCTAATGGCTTCTAAGACTTTTCAGCATCATGACAGTTCACTAAAAACTAATTCTTGCCGTCTGACATGGGTTTGTCTGACATGACTTTTTTGGCTTTCTATGCCTTCAGACATGTCTTATTCCTATTTTCCTTAATGAGATTCCTGATTTTTTTTCTAGTTTGTGTTGGTTTTCTCTAACTATTTTTTTTATTATTATTTATATCATTCTAGTGCAGGGCACTCCTGATCTGCAACTGTTCTGGTCTTTGAAAATATTTTGCAAGAATCCAATTGTAACACATAGTCATTTCTATCAGAAGAATTACTTAATTTGAATTCTTTACAAAAACTAACAAATTAGTAGCTTAAAACTTAGAATCATAACTGTGAATTACTAACTCCAATGCAAGGAAGTGCTAAAATTATTAGATACTCCAGAGCATTTTCTAACTTTGTTGCACAGAAGTATTTGCAGATCAGCATTGCTGAATACTAGAGAGATTATACTTATTTTATTCATCATATCCTCAGTTGCGCTTTTGTATTGCTGCAGTAAAATTCTGTGCATCAAACTAGTTACTTTCATGTAGCAAATGTGGTGTACTGTAGTTACTCCTTCAGTTTTTATGGATAAATGCAAACTGAGTGAATTTTTCCTTCCATGCATGCTAATTACCAAAAGAGTCTTAGTAACAGATGTTCAAAAGAGGAAACCATTTTCTTTGGAGTCTTCAGTAGCATTTATTAAAAGCGAGAACCCATGCAGAGTTTCTGCCATGCATTGTCCTCAGTGTAAATATTTCAAAATGCCACGTTAAATTGTTTTCAGGCAATGATTAAAAAATCTCGTCAATATTTTCTTATTAAAAGCAGCTACAGCATTTTTAGCTCTGTGTGGGAATAAAATAAATATTAGATGATCTATTTAGACTAGTTTAACACTTCAGTGTGGTAGCTGTTGTCTGCTCATCTCTTCTAGTTAAGTACAAGAATCCTTCCTGGTAACTGTATATTGAAGTGATGAGAATAATTGGAGAATTAATGAAATGCATGTAATTATCTGGTAATTTTTTAGAAAGGTTCCCTTAGATGCTCTAACTGTCAGTGGCTGTAAAAAGAACATTTATTATATGTTTTCAAAGGTACAGGGTTTTAAATTTGAAGCCACAGTATACATGTGACCTCATCATCAAAACGTGCGAAATTCCAGTGCAAACAAAGCAATATTGGCCCTTTCTGGAGGAAATGTTGGAATGTGAGAATCACACAACAGTGACCAGGGGGGTGAGGATGTGGAGCAGGTGATAACGGCAGCTAGAATTACATATTTTGGAATCTCTAAAGATTAATCTAGATCATTGAAGTATTGTATACTGCAGTGTCACTGGAAAGTTTTAGAATAATAGAGCAGAGATTTTTTTCTTTGCAAGCTTCTCTGCTAAGTACTATAAGAGAGCTGCATTTTTGGGTGGGTTTTCTTTTTTTTTTTTTTGTCTTGAGCATCTCTTAAATGTATTCATCTAAGTTCAAAATCTTAATCAACTCTAGGGTATTCCTAAAGTCTGCTGTTTTAAAATAGATTTAAAACAATATTTATTTTTAATAGTAAAAGTATGTTTCAAGTTCTGCCACTTAAACTACTGAAGTTTGTGTATGATTTTATTTCAAAAAAAAAATCTGTAGTCTCAATGAGACAGTACATCCACTTCATGGTTTAAGCTTTGCTACATGGCGACAGCTTCCTCTTCTGCCAGTATATGTTTGCTTCCTTTAGGTCTGTCCTCTTTGATTGCCTGTGTACTCTCCTTGCCCCAGAAAACCAAAGCGTTTGACAGTATCAGCTGATTGTAGGAGTTGGGAAGAAGTAACTAGTGGGTTTTCCAGTAATATGCAAAGCGAAAGGCCAGGAGAAAACTAAGACCCCAAAACCCTACAGCGAGTCCTTGTCAGACAGCTTGAAATTTTGATTTAGCTAATTTAAGGCCAACAAAACTATGGAAAATGTTCACCAGTTTGCTTTCAGACCAACTCTGCTGCATGTATTCATAAGTTCCATAAAGATTGCATGCTTTCTGTTTAATACAAACTGTATATTTTTTTTCACACCCATCCTTGCTTTTTATATTTTATTTTTGTTTCCCTTGCCTTGGTTGGATGCCTGTGTGTGTTTAATCCAAATCCCTGTCCAGTCCTGGAGTTTGAACTACGGAAAGCCAAGGAGACCATACAGGCGCTCCGAGCCAACCTGACTCAGGCTGCAGGTGGTGTACATAAACCTTTTCTTAAGTCTCTACTTTGAACAATGTAGAAGTAGCAGAGCTCATCCTGTGTGAAAGAGTAACACTTAGTTACTTTTTTTTACCTCCCCAGAGAATGAAGTTCCTTTGCAGGAACGAAAAAATTATAAATCAAGTCCTGAAATTCAGGTAGGTGACTGGTGATGACTGTGTTTTGCATGGACTTTAAGATGGATATGCTTCCGTAGTTGGAAGGAAGTTGAACCAAAGATGTAGTGTACTGTTTTCTCTTTTCCAGGAGCCTATCAGACCTCTTGAGAAAAGAGCTCTAAACTTCCTAGTTAATGAATTTTTATTGAAGAATAGTTACAAGCTTACATCAATAACATTTTCAGATGAAAATCATGATCAGGTAAAGCTGACTTGTTTGGGTTTTGGGTTTTTTTACATGCCTGCTTTCCATATTCTGATCCTGTCTCAACTGAACTTAAAGGATATTTCCTGTGCATATAATTCACTTCATATATAAGAGTCTACTGAGAATTAAATATGTTAGCTGTTTATTTATAAATTATAGTTTGAAAACACAGCACTTTGTGGTGTATTTTCCCAAAATTTGTAGGAAGGAGACAGAGTACTTGCATTCTTTAAAGGAAGCAAAATAAGGAGAAAAGTACTGTGAGTTACAGGTACTTACACACTTTCTTGGATTCTGATGGACACAATTTCAGTTAAATTCAAGGATCTGGATGTAGTAAAATTTTTTAATGTCATCTCTTCCTTAAATCATACTCAGTTGATATGTGCAGGATATACAAGATACTTATTGTTTATCATCCTGGCCATAGATATATGTATATGAGTATATTTAATCATACTGTGGCATTGAATACAGTCTTGGAGAGGCTTTCAGTAATAACATGCTATTATAGATATTTCCAAACAAAGCTGTACTTTGTTGGATATATATATTTTTTAAGACTATCAGTTTTATGTCTCTATTGGCTTACATTTTGTGGGAAAATTTTCTTCAAATGTTTGTGAGGTTCTAATTACATTCTAACTGTTAGAGGGTGAACAAACCACCCAGTAACATCAGCACTCGATACGTATTCAGCACAAAATTGTAATATTGCCAGGAGAATTAAATAGTGAATTCATTATTAAATATTCAACCAGTTCTTTCTGGAACTAGTCCTCATATATTTTTCTACAATTCGTATCTGACTCTGTAAAGAAAATGGGTTGTTAAATAAAGTATCTGGATCATCCACTGAAGATTTGAGTTTAACACTTCTAGGTTTTGTGCAAATACTTGTGAGGATACAGCCCCCAAAAGAGAAAAGATGAATAATTTATGCTTACTTACATGTGTTCTCAACTGAAAATGATTTATGTTGTGAGACAGTTAGCAGAAAAAGGGGAAAGTTCTTAATTCTAAAAAGTAACTATAAGCATACTACAACTAACACACAGAATGCACATTTTTTTTCTAGATTATTCACATCATTTCACAAAATAATCTTTCTTCAAATGGGTGTATGAAACCAGACTATGGAAAAATCTGCTGAAAATTGTGAACAGTAGGAAAAAAAGTTTTAAAAAAATTCTTTTTTTTAAATTTAAAATGTAATGTCATTAAAGAGACCGGTACCACTCCTGTATATATGCTTTTTTATATATATATGGACATGGAATAGCCTTGTACTAATAGGATGGTAACGTATCAATCAGAAAAGGAAGAACTTATAGTGATGGTTTGAGGCAGGAGGCCCTAGTATTGTTTACATCTCTTCATGATTAATACAACTCTATCCAAATTTCACTGAGAACATGGACCCCGTCTAGCAGTCATCTACAGAGCTATTTGTCTGCTTCTGGAAAATTACATTGGTCATGAGATGGGAACAAAACAATACCCGTATCAGTAGAAAGTCTTCTGTCAACTGTACTGCCTTCTGCTAGAATTGATGAATGTTAGATCTGATTCTAAAAGTGCTCGTGTTCTAGAAAAAAATTAAATTGTGATTTATGGATTTATGTGTTTTTGGGAGGTTCACTCTTCAGTAGATTACCTAGAGCTGCCTTTAGGGTGAAACTGGTTTGGGTCATGAAATAAATCCTTTTTCTACTTTGTTTCTTGCTATTTGATTTAAGCTTTCATCTCCTTTACTACAGTGCAATCTCGATGTGATTATTTTGCTGTTGTATGACGTGCAGTCAAATGGGGAAGAGAAACGAAAATAAAAGGAAGTATATTGTATGCTTTAGTTTCTCTTATTCCTTTATAGGATTTTGAACTTTGGGACGATGTAGGATTGAACATTCCAAAACCTCCTGACCTGTTACAACTCTATCGTGACTTCGGAAACCATCATGTTACTGCGAGAGATACAGTGGATGTATCAGTTGGTGTAGAAGATGATGAGTTAGAGGCTGCTACTCCTGTACTGGGGGGTGTCCCTGTATTTGAAACAGCACCACAGTCAATAGAAGTAAGAGATTGTGCAGAAGAAATGTTTCAGCTGTTTGCAGTACTACTTCACTTCTATTGTACTAAACTCTTTTGTTTCTGTCTTGTATTTAGCAATGTTTAATAGTGCAAAAATTAGAAGATCAGATTAGTGTGTTAAACAGTGAGAAATGGTCTTTGATGGAACAAATCCAAAGACTTGAGAGGTATGTACTTATCAATCTGCTCAGCTGCTCATAAATGTTGTAATACCTTCTCAATGTTTTTCTAGCACGAAAAAATACAACTTAAATTTATAAACTTAGTAGGAGTTCTTCAGAGTAGGGCAGTATTTCTCTTTCATGTGGCATTTAACTTACAAAAAGGAAGAGTTTTCAAACTATTTCCCTTTTATTACCCACATTATTTAATTTTTTAATCAGTTTTGTTCTTTCAATGCAACTTCTTTATTTAATTATTTAAAAACAGAGTCAGTTCTGAGGTGTTTTTCGTAGGTTTTCTCTTCCGTCAGCTTTATTTCACTCAGTACTATGGTGTGTTCAGCTTGGAAACACTGTTAGAAGGTGTTTGTTTTAATGACTTATTTCAACACAGTTTTTCTTTCTACAGAGCAAGACTAGTAGAAATGACAGGATCTTTAACAACAACAAAAAAAGTCTTTAAAAGTTTGGGCAAACCATATGATTCTATAAGCTATAAGATATCATTCCTCTTAAGATACACCAATGCAACATATGGGCAAGTGCATAACTTTTAAGTGGCTTTATTGTCATGCATAGTTACCACTTCAAAGCCAGGTGGGATACTATATGTTAATTCACTGCTACAGTATTTTAAGTTTTGTATCCCTGAGAGTTTTGTCTCCTGATGATTTGTGTCACAGCGCTTACATTTCAGCCAGGAGCAGATAACACTATTGTTATTCACTTATTTCATTGATTCACTCACTCTGTGTGTAACATTTTTCCTGCTACTAATTATTGACTAAAGAACTCCATTAAACCAGTGCCTTTTTGAACAGCTTGTGTGATGTAAGTTATTTCCACTAAAGGAATTTTTGAACATACTGGAGTGGAAGACGGAGCTCTTTAGTATGTTGGCCTTATTTCTGTGCTTCAGTCTTGTGATTTCAACAACCTTCTCATGATAGCTACAAAAATGTCATTCTTTGTTCCTATTTTAGTGAAATAGATTTTCTCAAGAATGAAAACTTTGCTGTGTCAACAGTTTATGGTGTAACTCCCCATCCTTCTTTAAAACAAGTGCCTCTCACAGTCTCAGAGGACAATGGACGGTACTTGGATATCAAGAGCTCTGAGAACGACAATAAACATGGAAACACTGAGGATACAAACCTTTCTTTATCAGCTGAAGCAGATTCAAGGACTTCTAAAGATGATACGCTAAATTCTGTGCCCTGTAAAGAAACAGAGAAACTGTCCTCTTGTGCTCCATCAACTAAAGCTGCAGTCCACTTTGATAAACCTAATAGGTTAGTGATAAGTTTTAAACTGGAATGCTGTCATTAAAATTTCTTGTGGAGATACATATTTTTTTCTAACAGTGAAATTCTGTGGAATTCGCAGATCATTTGTGTTTTGACTGCAAAGACTTAAGATACCTTTAGAGTAGAGTGCTGATATTTTCATACTGTTCGTAATCTTTTTAGGAAGGAGTACTTTTGTCAAACCTACATATTTTTTATATTAACTTTAAGGGTTTCTTTCCACCTTCTACTTTTTTCTAAAACCAGCCCTATTTCTTGCAAGAATAACAACAACAAAAAGCTGAAATCAAAATGGTGAGTGGGAAGACAGGATATTTCCATTCTGTTTTAAATTTTAGTTTCATAATGAAATTTCTTCTGTTCTGCATCAGAAATCGTTTGGAAAATTTTTACTTTCCCTTTGTAGAAATGCATAACTCCTAGAGTATCTTTTTTTTTTTTTTTTAATAATCAGAAAGGGTATGCAATGATTTCTTACTTTCTGAGTTTTGATTTTAGGGCAAGTCTTCACTGGGTGACTATGATTCTTTAATTAAAATAGGATATTTGTGTCATGATATTACATGGTGACTGAGTTTGTGTGTCTGGGTGTTCTTGAGAAAGCATCTCTAATCTCCACAGTCTTTTTAAGCACTATAGTGAAGAGAGAAAGTAACATGTTCATTAAGTACTAGATAAACCACCCTGTAGCCATCAGGAGTAACACGGGTTACAAACTTTATGAGGGTATGTACCACTTCTAAAATTATCATTGTGAACAAAGATGCCCAAGTAGCTCATTTTATGGTCTTTTCCTTATGGTAAATGTTTCTAGAATTCTCTTCCATTTGAAAAGACCAAGTAGAAAACTGTGTGATACTCTGTGCCTAGCTTGATAGTTTGGGGATGGGTTTCAAAATAGGGTGAGATCAGTGAGTGAGGAAGGAACTATGAGTGTCTCCGGTGGGATTTATGACAGTAGTATCTAGGAAAAAGAATTGGTTTGCTGCTCACAGCTCCTGTCGAATATAACTGCATGTGGATTTATTGGAAAAGCAGTTGAATAAAGTCTTGAATCCCCATTGAAATAATTTCAGAAGTCCCCTCCAATGCGATTCACTGCAGAAATAAGTAATGCATGTGTAATATGTAGCTATTTCTGTACTGAGTTTTGGCTTTAGTATGTCAGTGAAGGGTCAAAGGAAATCATATTTGATACAGTATTTTATAAATCCATATCAGTAAATTTTCTTCCTGGATTCTGCACTTGGTTTGTAATGCAGTAAATTTTTTTCATTAAGATATATATTATTTGTTAAGTATTTTGACATCTGTGGGAGAGGAAGCACAGTATGAGTCCTGGATATTTATTTATTTCAGTCCAGAGTGATTATTTGTAGAAGACAGTTACTGCAACTTACTCGGAATGTATTACAGGGCATTAAAAACTAAGAGTTTATCCTAAAGGGCAAGATTATTACTGTTGCAGCTAGGGAGTGCATTCTTGGCATAAATTTTGCCCAGATGGAAAGAGGATAGAAGAGCAAGTGGGCCTGCTTTGTGTGAGTGTGCTCAGAGCAGCTGTGCCTGGATGCCCACAAATGAGGGCATGGCCATCATTGGAAAAATACCTCATCTAACAGATTGCAGTAGAAACTACTAGCAGCAGTTTAAATAGACTACACCACATGTATTTAGTCAAGTCACTTTAGGTGTTTGGTAGTCTGCACTAAATACAAGGTGTTTCCTGTATAGAGCAGTCACTCCTGACTTGCTCAGTAAACGGGCTTCTTTGTCCTTGTGTTATATGGCATAGGGTAGTAGTGCTTGCATTTTTGTATTCAACAAAGTTCCTTACATTTTAACATCTTCACTACTGGCATCTGTTGGCCCTTGAAAAGGCCTTCCACTGACTTGTGTGCAAGAGGTCTGTCATCATTTGTCCAGCACAGCCATCAAGGAATTTACTAGACTTCATCCAGGAGAAGCTTTATTGACTCTAAATAATAGCCAGCAATCGTAATGGGATCTGTGCTGCCCAGAGCTTGCTGTTAATTAACCCATGGGAAATTCAGTCACGTTTTGTCACACTTAATTTTCAGCCTGTGGCAAAACGGGCATAGAAACTTGCCCTTACGTAGGATTTTATTTACGGTTTCAAGTGGGGAAGTATCTGACATTCTGCAGAGCAAACACCGAGGTGAAGGACAGCCCAGACAAAGGAATGGCCAAGGCCTTGCCACTCTATTACAGTGTTAAGCTGCTGCTTTGCAGTGCTTGCTGCTGTTCTTCCAGAGAGCCTTGAGTAGAGCCTCGAAATGTGTCATGCAAGAATACCTTTGCAGAATAAGGACATGTTGTTAAACAGAACTTCTTTACAACTTGCTACTGAGTTGTTCAGTAACTTTTTTAAAGTGCACAAAACCAAGCTGATTTGAGTTAAAACAAATGTACTTCATTAAAATTTAAAAAGTGTTTTAAAGACCTGTACTGTCAAGTAAGAAACTTGAACTTAGTAACAAACAGTCTTATTGATCATACTTTGTAAATTGAAGAGGAAAACTACTATGATATATTTATCGGTATCCTTGTAAGTTAAGTTAAACAATAAGAAGTAGGAACTTAGACTCTTAATGTGGTTTCTTTGGTTAGAAAAGGATGAATGATGATGTATTTACTCTAAGTACTGTGATCTTCCAGTCTACTAGATAAAAATAATTAGGTCCATACGTATAATTGAATGTGCGTAGGATTTTGTGCACCCAGGTAGCATTTTTAGGAGCTGAAAGGTGATACTGCTTTCCACATAGGAAACAGGAATTGCCATCTCCTGTCATTAGAGGATTCAAACAGCAGATAATGATATAAGTGAGATGCTTTCTGTTTATGTTTTGCAAGACAAATGTTCTTACTCCTCTTTCAGCATAGAGGATGAGGCAGCATTAGATGAGCATCTAAATACAGGCTTCAGATAAGGCAGAGGGAGTTATTGTCATTACTGGGAAAAATAAGATGCTGCTGCTGCTGGCCTGTTTTATCTAATGCTTAATCCGGTAATTGTTTTCTGAGAACATTTATGCCAAATTATTCTTCTTGGAAAGGGTTGTTTTGAGAGTCTTATCAGGGTTTTATGTGTATGTTTGAGGCTTTGAGTAGCTCAGCTGTGTTGGCAGGTGGTGTACGTGCCCGTGAGGCAGTACGTGTATAGACCCGTATTTATGGTAGGGGTTAGGCAGCAATTTAAGGTTAGTTTTGAGGCTCTCGCTCTCCATTTTAATCTAACGTTTAATCCCAAAGTGGCTGTTAAGCAATCTCTCTCTAATCTTGATGTTTGTGACTGTCTACTCAAACACTTGTGCAATGTGCAGAATCAGAGCATTAAGGAAAAATACTGTTTTCTTGTGATTTCTGCCCTCCCCCACTCAGTTTGCATAATTGTATGTTTCCACTTGTATTGCTAAAGCTTCCCTTTCTTTGTGCTTTAGTTCTGTTTTCATCTGTGTAGCAGGTTGAAAGATGTTACTTTTTTTTTATTCAGAACTGAAAATTATTTGTTTATTAGGGTACCCACTTTCTTGCTGCAAATTAAACGCCCTAAAAGTCAAAGATAATTTTAAACAAAAACTTCTGCAGCGTGCTTCACTTAAAACATTTTTACCTGGCTGGATAAAACGGAGTGAGGGGACTTGTTCAGTCACCTTTCTAATCTATGCTTCCCCCCTGCCTCTTTTTGATGATATTTCAGGAAATTGTCACCAGCTTTCCATCAAGCACTACTGTCCTTCTGTCGGATGTCAGCAGACAGCCGCTTGGGATCAGAGGTATGTTTGCCACCTGACATAAATTAGAAGATCCTTTATTTTTGAATGGCAGCAATAGTTAAAAATGCAATAATTTCTTCAAATAAAGGAGTTATGATCATATATGGAGAGAAAAATTTACGTGCATGAAACTTAAAAAAAAACCAACTCGCCAAACAAACCAAAAACCTGTATTCTTTCAGATTCTAGCTTAAATGTGAAATGTAGTGATAGATATGTAATTACTGTGAGGTTTGAGTCTCTACAAGTGTATTCATGCTTTTGAAGTTACTGCCAGATCGAAAACTGATGCCTTAATGTGTGTGAATAAATTAAATATTTTTTACTAAGTGATCACATTGCTGCAGTTCTTACTATTCCTTTGAAAAGGTGGTGGGGGGGTTGTTCCTGTGCTTCATTTACAAAAAACAAAGAACTTGGTTTTCTAGGTGTCTCGGATTGCAGACAGTGAAAAAAGTGTTATGTTAATGTTGGGACGCTGCCTGCCTCATATTGTTCCTAACGTGCTGCTTGCAAAGCGAGAGGTGAGGAATCCTGACATTTTACTTTTTATTTTTACTGGGATGTTTTCTCGTTCATTTTGATGATGTTGCATCTAATTTCATGAAAGTCTGTTACTTGCAATCATGTTCGTTCTTTTGTGCATGCATCTCTGCTCCTAGAAAATGGTTTTACGCCTCTGTCAGGTGAGTTCAGTAACCCTGCATGGTATCCTAATGTTTCTTCCTTTGCTTAAGGCACCATTAGCATTCAGCAAGACTAACTGTTACTCTAGGTCCATCTGTCTGTCGTAGCACAGATGTTTTTGTTAGAGAAGACCATGGTTAATGGATGTTACAAAGAGCAGAGGATATAAGTTCAAATGTTAAATTTGGTTTAGTGAGGATTAATATTCAGGTTCTTTTGCAGGACTACGTACATCAACAAAAAATGTATTTTATTGTCGTTTTCTAGAAGCCAAGATAAAGGTCATCAAAAACAGCCCATCATAAGAAAACTAGCAATCTTGCTTATTTATTTTCCTTAAATTTAAAATCAAGCTAAATAAAAAAAATTGCAATGTTTGTTTTGAATGTAAATGAAGATGGTGTTTTGCGTAATCATTCATGCTAGTTA
The DNA here is from genome assembly GCA_013400055.1 of Nycticryphes semicollaris. Classification (NCBI taxonomy): domain Eukaryota; kingdom Metazoa; phylum Chordata; class Aves; order Charadriiformes; family Rostratulidae; genus Nycticryphes; species Nycticryphes semicollaris. The sequence continues at coordinate 469,015 of VXBJ01005046.1, forward strand.
GTGTAGAAAAGGAAGACTGTGATTGAAGATGGTAAGCAAATGATGGGTTTTGTATTGCTTTGTAAATATTATACATTACTGAACGTGTAAAAAAAATACATCAAAGTCAACATTCTTATAGTTGGCACAAAACTAAAGGATTTGAAGTAGCGCAGCTTTTTGAGTAAGTTTTAGTCCTTGTTGAGGGGACCTACAGTATGATAGACTTAGTAGTGTGTTTAGCATAAATTCATTTTAAGGCTTTGAAAAATCCTCAAGAAATTTGTACTGATCCTATAATCTGAAATTTTACAACATATGATTAATTATCAGCGGCTGATATGGTGAGTTTGAGACATACCATTTTTTGAAACTCTCAAACTTTGTAAAAGGTTTGTTTGGGTTTTGCGTTGGTTTTGCTTTTTTTCTGGAAGGCTTGGCTCTTAACTGGGTACTCTGGAAATGGTTCTGTTTATAGTCTGTCAGAATAATTCTATGAATGTTCCTGGATCAGTGCTTAATTTCTGTTTTCTTATTTATTCCCTTCCTTCCTTCTGCTTGGCAGGATTTGGTATTTTGGCTTCTTTTTGCAGCTTGTAGCATAATGTGTGTAACGTATTTAATACTTTTGTTGACCTTGTAGGCTATTTCCTACTTGTTTTGTTTTACAGTTGAAGTTACATTTGATTATGTGTAGTTAGGCCTTAAATGAATCATGTGTTTCAATTTGATTGAAAAAGCCTCGAGAACTGTGTAACTGGATTGCATGGGTTGCTTCACGTTCTGAAAATTGAAATTTGCTTTAAAAATAGATTTTCTCAGTTACCACCCATTGCTATAACTATTGTAATGTTCTTTCAGATGTAGTCATGGAATTTGAAGGAAAACTTGGCTAGACCATCTGTTAGTATTTATTACTGTCAGTGTTATGAAAAGTTAATCCAAAAATCAGGCTCTCTTCAGCAAGGTACAATTTTGGGTCTTGTCCAAAAACAACCTTATCATGAGAGAGTTTTAGGACAATTTTACAGAGATGTGGTGTAAAAATGTAACAAGATATCACAAATTGGAGAAAGATACCGAATAGGTTCAGGTTATGATGCCAGGTGATCACCCCTCTGCTCTGAAAAGACACGGTGGTAGTACTGTCAGTGTGTTAGACATCAAAATTAAACAGAATTTTGCGATGACTCCTAAAGCTACCTATCTTGGTTCTTTAAGCATCCATCATGTTGCCATTTGTTGTAAAAACCTAAGCTGAAAATGTTGTGCTATACTTTTTCATTTTGGAGAAACTTGGTCTGTGGAGCTTGACAATCTCTCAGTAGGTGGTGCCCTTTACTAGAGACTCAGAAGCCATTTCACTAGTGCTTTTAACCCTATTAAAGGTCAGTATCAGCCCACATGACTTGGTAATAAGTGGTCCAGTAAAAATTACAGTTGACATCTGAGAGACAAGTTAGTGTTGGAATATCTGATGCATTTCCGAAATAATTTGTTATTTCTGTGTATTGGTGCAGCTTTCATTGAACGTCAGTCTCTGTAGTTTAGGTTCCAGTGGAAGATAAGAAAGAAGGAAAAACATAGTATTGAGTAGGGTGGCTGAGGAGAGAATTTTAGTTGTTTCTAAAAGAGCTGTTCAACTGTGTAAAATCAATAATGCATCACAGGATAATTCCCTGAAAGCAATTCAGTCATTAAAATTCCATGTATCAACTTATAAATTCAATATTGGTTTTATCCCAAGTGTCTAGTTCATCCTTACTGCTTGAAAACATGTATGTCAATTTTTAGATTTGAATGTGGATCCACTCACAAAGGAGAAACGGCAAGCCAAATAATAATTGGAATGAACAGTCATACTAAAAACCTGTTCTTCAAACAAAACTCCTTTGGCTTGGTATGCAAATCTGTGATAACTCTTTGTGCAGTTGAATGGCTTGAGTTCCTAAAATTTCACCTGCATTGGAATCTGCTTCCTCAATTGTGTTTTTACCACTTAGAACTGAAACACATTTAAGACTAATTAATAAAAACAACAAAATCATCCACCTTCTATTTGTCAAGAGATACACCATAAAAATATTCATTTAGTTAAACTGTAATTAGAAAAGTGCAATCTTTTTGAATTGTTGTGGTAACTAATTGGTGCAATACTGATTTGTCAGCCTTTATAAATTGTAAACATCAGTATCTTTTTGTCGAGTAATGGGAATAACCTTATTTCTATGTACCACTTCCATGCTCTGCAGTATGTAGTGCTTTAGCAGAGTTTGGGCCAGAGTAAACTTTTTGGCTTAATATTGGGACCTTGTTACTCTTGTTCTTAATTAAGAAATGCTTTTCCTTCATTATTTATACCTTTAATCTCACCTACTATTCCAGTGCCCATTTCTGTAACTTTCATTCGTGTTACAGAAACTTAGCAAAACCACGATAGTAATGGTTTACTAACTGTGCACTGCTAAATTTTTACACTGAGAAATTTTTATGCATATAAAGTTCTCTATGTTAAAAATAGTTTTGCTTCTATTTCGTTATAAAGTTGAAGCAAAGATAATGGTGAATCTGCAAACTCTGGATGGGTACCATTCTCGATTCTGCTAGAAGAAAGTAATGCCATGGATTTACAGTTCATGGTAATGTTCATATAGTAACTACACACAGACATCACCAAGGCACTTTTGCTCTGATGGTTTTTGTATGTAGCTGTCTATTAAAACACAGCAGAGCTGTATGTCTTACTGCCTATTTTCATTTCTGTCTTACGCTTTAAAAGTCATAAAATAATGGCTTTGTTAAAAAACGTAAATGAATGCTGTGTCAGAGCTATTCAAGTGGCTGGTTACAGTGGCGTTGTTTCAAGCAGATGTCATTCTGGTTGGATATGGATAATGGTATATAAGTTTGAGTTCCTGGGCGTAAAAATTATCAGCCATCAGTCTCTTCTAAATGACTTTCCATTTCACAGAATAGGGGGAAATAGAAAACAAATTTAAAAGCCAATTAAAATATTTTCTGTTACTCTGTGAAAAACTTAGATTGTGGTGAGCTTCTATAGATTGTTTTTCTGAAAAACAGGGATAGGGTTGACCACAGCCTGTTTGCTGGTTCTCTTCTGGTTTATGTGAGGTGTTGGGTTTGGTTTGGGGGTCTTCTTTCTTTGGGGCCACCCCCAATAAACAGTAGATATATTTTCCAAAATAAACAAGGAAGTACAAAGTTTTTTTCAGACACATCTGCATTGATTCTTATGAAAAGTATCCCTTTGGGATCTGTGAGAGATTTAATTTGGATCCAGGAATAATAGTCTCATCCCATTAAATGTAATTAGACTGGTAATTTTAATGTTAATAAGATGAGTAGCACAAAGTTCTGAGTCATGTATTAAGCCTATGATTAAGTATCTTTTTCAATTTAAAAATGTAGGTTCTGAACTTCAAAGACATTTTTGTGAAAGAGACTCAGTATCAGTAATTTGTCAGTACCCACTGCTACTTCAGTTGCTGCAGATAATATTTTATTTACTGTGTGTCAGAGGCGAAGATACAGAAGAATTTTAGTGTTGCATTGGTTTACAATATAAGCACTGGCTATTAGAAAAGATTAAAAGGGACACATTTACAAAATAAATCATAATGTCATCCTGGTTTATATATTATGTTGTCATCTGTTTGCTATATTATATATATATATATATATATTGAAATAATAGAAAAGTATGCTGTCCTAAGCTGTTGAAGTAAACGGTCTTGACACTTAACAGTAAATTTATTCTTTGAGATAATTATTTTGCATATGAGCACTCCAACAAAATGACACGAATGAGTGAGAGAAGCCTTTTGTTGACTTGTTAACCCTCAAAAAAATATGAAGGCAACAACTCGGAAAATTCTTTGCTGTCTTGTACGAAAGTTTTCTGCGTATGAAAGTTTCCTATAAGGTGCATTTTAAAAACCCCAAACTTTAAAATTTTGTTTGAATGCTTCAAATGTGTAGGAGAAACTTTTTTTGCAACTGGTTGAGGCAATATCAGTTCCCATTAAAAAACCCCCTTCTTTTGACCATAATGAAGAGCTACTCTATATGTCCATTTAAATGTTGTCTTTATTGAGAACTTGAATCACCTCAAATAGTGAGTCCTCTTCAAAGGTAACAGAACATGTTGTTATAAGTTAGGGAGAAGTTGTCCCATGTACTACATTAAAAAAAAAAATACTGAGTTTTTCTGTGGAGAGACCTATGTGGACAGTTAGACAGAAATAGAAGAGAGAGAAGACAGGCCATTTCAGTTCTCCTGTGCAATGCGTTTGGTCAGCTTCATAGCTTTCTCCATCATTTACCTGTATGTACTTTATCTCCCAGTAAAAGCAAAATAACTTGTTTTCTGTCTAGTCTACATCTGGGCAGCTTGCAGATATAAACTGCCGTAGATGCAAACTTGCCTTTTCAGTCATGGAGGTGAGACCTCTGACACATGATGGTTTATTTCATCAAGGTGCAAGAGCTGACAACTTTATAATGGCAGTCTCCTTGGCATCTACTGGGAAAACAGTATCACAGTTCTCAAAGTCACTCCTCCTGGTACTGTGGACTGACACCGATGTGAACTAATTGATTTTCTTAAGTCAAAGGCAAAAGGGAAAAGAGGGACTTGGGATGAACAGGACATTTAGGAAGAATCCCAAATTAAATATAGCAACAGTTAGTGGTTTTTAAAAGAAACTATGTTCTTTATTACTATCAGCACAAGTGGTATTCCTTCCCAAGGAAGGCAGAGTGTTTCAAATAGCACTGGAAGTCCTCTCCTTATTTTTAATAATTACGTAGTCTCCTTAATAACATTATGAACTTACTTCTTGAATTTAAACAGCCATATGCTAATACGGTTTTGTTTTATTGGAAAATTACTACTTTATACAGCACTTCTCTGCTGTTTCTAGAATGAAAAGTCTGAGATCTATTCAACAAGTCTACATCTAAGGCATGGCCCTTGGCATCAGGAAGAAATGAGCGTGAGCCAGCCTGTAGGATTTCTTTTGGTTTTGTTCTTAATCGTCTTGAATATACCTTTTTTTAAGTCTTTGGGAGACTTCACTTGACCTGTTTTGTCCATCTACAAGAACAGGTTTTTGGTCTTGTCCCACAGAATGTCCCTTTCGCCTCCAGTTTTACTTTTCTGTCCATGAAGTCTATAGGAAGCACATAAAAACACTGTTCAAGACTTCTCACTGTTTCTTCGCTCCCCTTAATAGAAGGAACTGTAGAAGCACTGATGCAGCGATGCAGAGAACACTCTCTTCTCCCATAGTATGCATGAAAGAATGTGACCAATGGACAAGAAAATACAACTAATTCCGTCAGCTGTAATAACCAGCTTTCTGCAAGGTAAAGACCCAGCCTTGTATCTGCCCCATCAATGGCGTTAGGTTGCTCCTTAGCCTTTCACACACATGGTAGTAGCAGTATCTAGGTGAAGATTCAGAGGTGTTCTCCTTTCATACAGACTCAGCTGGAAAAAGAAGTCTTTATTAAGATCATTAAATTTGAAAAGAAGCTTTTAAAAAAAATTAATCTCAATGCATTCTTGAAATCTAGCAGCAGTTCTGAGTGAGCAGTTGAGATTTTTGAGTGGGTAGTCAAACATACTAGGAAAGTTAAGTCAGTGTAATAGTTTCAACAGATAAAAACCATAGATTGTAAAAATATGCACATCCCATTTCATGAGGTTCTTATTTTTTAAAAATCCTTTATAAGGAGTACTTAAGAATAACTGGATAATGTGAACATAGGGTGGATTTCAGAAAGTTAGATCTCAGTAAAGCAACACAGGGGTTTGGGGTTTTTTTTATTTAAAAGTCTTCCATAAGCTATATTCTTGTGAATCTTAGCTTAATGTATAAGTAGTAGTATTAGTGGCAGCTGGGTTTTTTTTTGTAATTTTTTTCAAAGTCTTTTAAAGTTAGAATAGTATTTGCAGAAGAGAAAACATTTCTGTGAAGTACCAAAAAAAAAAAAAGTTAAATATGTTATCTCAGAACTTTAAATGGGCAAAACCCAAATGTTAAGTATACAAAAAATAACAACTTAAGTGCATTCTTCCAAATTCTAGAGGGAAAGGAGCTTTCACCTGAACAAAGTTGTTTAGCTCTGTGTGATGTAATTTATAAAGTTTCTTTAATGCAAGCTTTCAGTTCACATTATTTTGTGTTGTACTACACTTATTTAAAAACAAACCCAAAACCTGGGTCACTTGAAAACATTGAGAAATAGAAATGTCAAAATTGTTCAAACTTATTTCTCATTTCAGATTTTTGAGGCAGTGGGTAGGATTTTTTTCTACATTCATTCTTCTGTCTCATCATAAATTACCTAATCTGTACTATAATTGGGTTCTATATTACCAGAACGTTAAAATACATTTTAGGATATGTCTCAGTCATCTTCAGGGGGAAGAACAGCACGCTGCATAGAATTCTTGTAAATGCAAAGTTTATCAGGAGTTGACTGGCTTAGGCAATGTTCTAAAATAAGAGTATTATTCTATGTTTGAAATAGCACTTGCTGCTTAGGAAAATACAAGTTGAGCAGTGATAGTGTCTTTAATATTGTTTCCACGTGTCTACCTTGTCCACGCGGCTTACTCTCAAGAACATCNTAAAGCAACACAGGGGTTTGGGTTTTTTTTTTATTTAAAAGTCTTCCATAAGCTATATTCTTGTGAATCTTAGCTTAATGTATAAGTAGTAGTATTAGTGGCAGCTGGGTTTTTTTTTGTAATTTTTTTCAAAGTCTTTTAAAGTTAGAATAGTATTTGCAGAAGAGAAAACATTTCTGTGAAGTACCAAAAAAAAAAAAAGTTAAATATGTTATCTCAGAACTTTAAATGGGCAAAACCCAAATGTTAAGTATACAAAAAATAACAACTTAAGTGCATTCTTCCAAATTCTAGAGGGAAAGGAGCTTTCACCTGAACAAAGTTGTTTAGCTCTGTGTGATGTAATTTATAAAGTTTCTTTAATGCAAGCTTTCAGTTCACATTATTTTGTGTTGTACTACACTTATTTAAAAACAAACCCAAAACCTGGGTCACTTGAAAACATTGAGAAATAGAAATGTCAAAATTGTTCAAACTTATTTCTCATTTCTCCTGTACTTTCAGATTTTTGAGGCAGTGGGTAGGATTTTTTTCTACATTCATTCTTCTGTCTCATCATAAATTACCTAATCTGTAAAATAATTGGGTTCTATATTACCAGAACGTTAAAATACATTTTAGGATATGTCTCAGTCATCTTCAGGGGGAAGAACAGCACACTGCATAGAATTCTTGTAAATGCAAAGTTTATCAGGAGTTGACTGGCTTAGGCAATGTTCTAAAATAAGAGTATTATTCTATGTTTGAAATAGCACTTGCTGCTTAGGAAAATACAAGTTGAGCAGTGATAGTGTCTTTAATATTGTTTCCACGTGTCTACCTTGTCCACGCGGCTTACTCTCAAGAACATCATGAATATGTGACTTTGAATGTCTGCAAGAAGAAACTGCCACCTTCCTGCAAAGCTATTACAAATAATACAGATTTTTTTCAGGTTTTGTATAATCTTTCCTAGTAACTTCAGGAGTGTTTCCCGCTGTCACCTGCTTGTTTGTCACAGCTTTGAATTCACAAAAAAGCTTGTTGGCTGAAAATGGCTCAAAAGTATGCACTGAGTGGGAGAGGAAGTCCCTGGTTTCTCTGCAGTCACCTAGGTCTGATTTGTTCTTTTCCCCTGATCTCCCAGTGCCATGTTTCTGTCCTTAAGATATCTTGATTTGGTTGGAGTAAAGGGTCACATCACCAAGGTCAAGGAAAGGGACTTCCAGTCCATGTTTTAGAAGCAATTGTTTCTTTTGGGAATGAATACCATGAGCTTTGAAGGCATATTTAGAAAGGAGGAGGTCTTGACTATTGTGAACAGCCTTGTGTTTTCTTTCTGTTAATATTTTGCACTGTAATTTCTTGGTAGTTTTTTCCTTAAGGGAATTGAATTGCTCTAAAAAGAAAATTGAGCTTCTGATATTGCCTCTTTCTTGAAAAGAAAAAATGAACACCACAATAAAACAACCAAAAATCAAACAAAACAACAAACTATTTAAAAAGTCACATAGTTCTCAGTCAAAACACAATTGAGGATATCTGTCTGCAGTCACCTTGATGACCTTTATGTTTCTCAGTGCTTATTGAGACTTATGCACAAGGCTCTGTGTATGCTTAACTGGAAATTTTAATCTTTAAGTCCATGGCATCAGAAATAGCTTTTTTCCGTAGGAACTTTGTTCTGTTAGATATCCATGGAGCTTCTTTCAGTTCATTAGGTAGTGAAGACAATTTAAACTGTGCTTGTCCTCTAATTCTGGTTACAGGTGGCCTACATATGTTAACTGTAATCTTTGTAGAGCTTTTTATTTTGTGTGATGGTTCTCCTCTGATCTTTCCTAGCAGGAAAATAATTCTAACTTTTATAGGCCTTTGCTTTTTTCAGGTCACTTAATAAGAGATCAAGACTCTAAAGCACCTCTGTTTTGATGTTACATGACTTAGATTTATCTTCTTAGTTTCTTTTGCCACTAATGAATATATGCCCAAAGTGTTTTTACTTTGTTTGGTTTTCCCCTACGCACAACTTTTTAGGAATTGATCCCGCTCATACTGTGTACAGCCTGCCTCCATCCTGAGCCCAAAGAGAGAGATCAGCTTCTACACATACTTTTCAATTTGATCAAACGACCAGATGATGAGCAAAGGTGTGTTTGCGTTTGTGCGTTGCGGGACAAGAGGGAACCTTTTTTCTTTGTCAAAGAAGCAGAACTAATAGAAATTGGATATTATTGGATGATTTTAACCAAATTTCACTCAAGCTGATATTTTGCTCATATAGTGTTGACAGATTTCTGTGGACTTAGGGACTTTCCATTTCTATGAACTGTACTTTCTAGTTATTGAAATGTAAGAATGTGCTTCATAAGCTGCAGTGTAACAGTTTGGTTCCTCTTCTGGTTAAAGATGAAGTGAAACGCTTTGTTAAAATAAGCTTTAAGATCATAACTCTTAGCAATGGTTGATACAGAAATCAAATCAGCTCTTTTAAACCTCTGTGTTAATGTATCTTAGTGATCTATATGTTTGTAAGTTAACGACCACATGTAGATGGGGAAAATGACATGAGAAAATAGTACTCCTCCTACTTACGGCTCAGTACTATGGTAGCAATAAAAAATTCGGAAGACTAAAACGATGATTTAGTGCTGACAAGTGTGAAGAGCTTTGTTTCCATTAAGATTTTTGAAATGTATACTTTTTCTTTTGTTTTATAAGTTTAATTCTTCCTTAGTACTCGGGAAATCTGACTTTGATCTTAATAAGAATATTCTTAAGGTTGAAAGACAGTATCCCCGCTGGTATGTTTGTTTTCTAACTGTGGGAAGATTTTTTCATATGTGATATGTACCTTTTCCATTATTTTCACTAGGGATGTTTTGTAAACATCTGTATTTATTCTGTTCTAACCTGTCTTCAGACAAAATAGGCTTTATGAAATAAATGGAAAACATTTCTTTTGAAGATGCTCCTAAACGGAAGTGTTCTGCTGTCTAAATTGATCATATGGTAAAATTTGGAGATGGGATACGATGGAAAGTAACTTGTATGAAATAAAATGTATAAAAGTAACTTGTAGCACGGTTGCACCACACAGATTGAAATTACAAAAAGATGCAGCTCTTGTTCTACTTCAGATTCATTAGAAATCTGCTTCTGAAATGTATACCACAATCTAAAACGTTTTGAATGTCCCATGCAGATTGAGAAGCTGAAATTATTTTGTGAATAGAGGGGAAGTAAGTTACATCTTGTTAGTAGTATGTTATAGATAAGTTGTCACACGGTTGGTGGCCTATCAAGTAGATTTTTCACATGACCATTTAGCTGCAGTAAGGCGTGTCACTTCCAGCAGATAAGAAAGAAGAAAATCCAAGCTTTTTTTTCCTTGAAGTTGTTAATTCTTTGTTGCGAATCAAAGATATCTAAAAATAACTCATTTTCATCAGAAATCTGGGAAGAATATTCTGCCATAACCTGTCCAGGACAAAACATGTATATAAGTAATACACATTTGCACATAGAAAAATAATAATCTGTTTAAAGAAAATACTCAGAATTTCAGTTGCTTTTTCATACATATGTATCTCTTTGGAAGTGTATTATGCATGCTTGGTTTTTATCTAAATAAGTTTAATGTTCTAGTAGTCTTGTGTGATATGAAGTAGGCAAAGACATTCAGGTTGAGTCATCAGAACAGTGGTATTAATTATGTCATATGCTATTTGTTTACCCTCTGCTACTGTACAGGCCTACAGTATAGATTAAAGTAGCAGTTGATAACAAGTGGACTTTTTTAAATGCAAGAAACTGAAATGTGACATTGCTTTTTCTAATAATGAACCCATTAAATAAATCCTTTACTTAAATATTTGACTTTGTAAAATATTTTAACAATTACCCGGAAAGCCTGTATTATACTACTTACCCATGTGAGAGGCTTTTTGGTGCATGCACGAGTGGCATATTACCGGTCTTGCATACTAACTCTATATTTAACAAGGCTACTTCCATCCCCAAGGCTTTGCTTATTAACTCAACTTTTCACAATGTCTACTAAATTCATCAAATTCTGTGTTGCCAAATAACAAATATGTGTTAGCTTTATTTAAACTTTTTGGACAGTTATGTTGGTTTTGAAAGCTAAGGAGCCATGAAGAAGTCAGATTAATGTTGGAGTCTTCTAGGGCAAGGTTAAAACATAAAAACTCTCAAAGGTTCACACTTTGAACTTAGTAACATACCCAGAAGCAGCACTCAATGAAAAGAAGCTAAAATACATTGTTCAGTGTATTTAGTATGACTTTTCATCAGTCATATGATACCACCTCTTAACAGAACACACATGACTTGCTGATGTATTAAGGAAAATTCTATTAAGTAAGTTTTCAATATGGCCTTTAGGAGTGACAACAGAACCTTGAATTGTGTAATATAAGATAGACTTGCTTACCAATGCATGCAGTCACTTTATAAAACCTCTAAAGAGAGAGTTTAGAAGTGTTAAATGATGCCTGCTCTACTCTACCTTCTGCCTTGTTCCTGTAGTCTGAGTCTTGATTTCACTTTGTGTCTGTACCAGTGAAGCAAACTAGTGCTCTGCTTAATTGTACTGATTCACTTGGTTCCTGCCAAAGCGATCATGAGCGTATAACCTGGAGAGAGCTTTTTGAAGAAAGCTTTCCAAGCATCTTGTTAACAAGAGATTGTTATGACAATTAGCAGAATTTTTTTTCCTGTATATAGCCTAGGTTGCAATTCTTGCAACGACCTAGTGTTAACATCTTTTGTTTCAGTGATCCGTTGTTGAGATCCTTAGAACCTTCCCTTCCCCTGAAATATGGACTGTCATCATATACTTCTAAAGTAAAATATTTGAAACATTATTTAAAGAATATTTTACAGTATCTTAAAGTTTCCTCATTTATAGGCAAGGCAAAAGGAAGTTTGAGTTAATTTTGAGAGTTTATGGAACTTTTTTGAGAAGATTTAGTTAAAAAAAAAAAAAAGCAGAATAATTTGGTTTTCCCCATTTCTAATGCAGAAGATTTCAAGTGATTACTGTATTCTGCTATTTGATTTTTTTTTTTTTTTTGCTATCTTTTCAGAGTATATTCTGTTGCCCAGTTTTGTGATTAGGTAAAGTGTGTAGACCCAAAGACAGGCATTCAAATAACTATTTTTTTTGTTGTGGTTGTATAATTCAGAAATGGCATTGACTTTTGTCTCTATATTCTTATCACATATCAGGTGTTGATTTCTTGAGTCTTACCTAATCATTGCATTTTTGCTTTTCCCCCAGCCTTTTTTCCCCTTGATCAAAGGTCTAGTTCTTCATTGCGGGGGTGGTGGAAATACCCACCAAACCACAACACAAAACCAAAGACCTTGCTCTGATTGTTAACCTAAAGAACCCTGAGTAAAAATCCTTTTAATAGGCTTTCTCTCCTTGAAAAGATTCTGAAGGTGAATGAGTCTCTTTTTGATAGAGTATATTGTATAACTGGTTAAGAAATAACCAGCAGAATCACTGCCTTTCAACCTTAAGGACATATTGTTAGCTGCAGTAAATATTTAAGAGTTTAGATATGACACTAAAAGTAACAATGGACAAATTCTCAGTGGTGCCTTAATCTTACTGTGGAGGTGATAAAATAGGTGTCTTAAGTCCATGCGTTGTTATTTGAAACTTGTTATTTAAGTGTTGATGTAGGCACTGAAAGTAAATAGAACTGGTGAATAGCATGCAAAGTTGATACCCTTCCAATCCTATTAACAGGAGAAACAGAATTAAAAAATCGTAGCAAGATAAACACTCATTATGTAAAAGTTAAAATATCACAAATGACAGTTAAGTACAATTTTACTGAAATTTTAAATACAACTCTGTGCCTACGAAATTGATAGAACAACAGTGATTTCCTGCAAACTTTGAGGAAAGTTAAAAAACACAAGAATGTAAATACAGATTACTCGGATGATCAGGGATAGTACTGGTTGATTAGTTGCTTCCCTTTTATAATGACCTTTTGAAGGTTTCTGACAAGAGTAAAGCCCAGTATTTTGAGAGAGATGACAGCAACTTGCCTGTTAGCATGTTGCAAAACTGTTCCATGAAAGAATGATTTGTTTTGAACAGAGGTTATTAAATCTCACAAATGCTTCTAAATAAAAGCAGCATTTATACTTGACTAAAATACTGAGTGTGTGGTAGTATTAAGTAATTTAGTCTCAGTTGCATGATGAATCATATTATCCAGTAATAAGGATTAAATGAGATTTAGTCAGAGATTCCCAATCTCAAACACTAAGAAATCAGAGATTCACAAATCGGAGATTCTTGGGCTCTGATTCATGAAGTTTGGGAACTGCAAGTTTTTGGAAAAGGCACATTAAGTAGAAAACCAGATAGAGATTTTCACTTAAGATTTAGCCTTTAAGTCAGTGTGTGAAATTTTGACTGTAAACAATTACCTATTGCTTGAGAGTGTCTGCTTTTCCTAATTTCAGGAATATACACTATATATATTAGAGCTTTACTGTATAAACAGATTAAAGCTTTAAATTTATGTTTTCAGACAGATGATACTGACTGGATGCGTGGCGTTTGCCCGACACGTTGGACCAACGCGTGTAGAAGCTGAGCTTTTACCACAGTGTTGGGAACAGGTAACTGGTTATTTTGTGCTTGATGCTGAAAAATTATTAAAACTTGATAAATGTTGAGTTTTACTTGTTTTTGAAGGGCAGGTTGTTTTGGATTTTTCAATTAATGGCAGTTCAAAGAAAGACGTTCGAATGGTTTTTTTTTTCCTCATATGTATTTTTATGTAACATCACAAAGAACTCGGAAGCAGAAGATGCGTCAAAGATTTTCTGAAGATTCTAGTTACCTGCATACACCCGCAAGTATATGCGTGTTGTTTTGAGATGTAGATGGGCACATGTTCATCATTGATGTTGCCTAATCTGTTGCCAGGTAGCTGCCTTCATAATTCTTACTGTGATTTCCAAAGTGTTGGAAATCTGTTTTCATTCAAAGATTTCATTTTCTGTTTTTTATATTGTAACCAGTTCCTGGAGCAGTGTAGTAGTATCAAAGTAGTCAGAAATAAGTCTCCTGTAGGTGGGTATGATTTTAAACCTGTAAGATCAGCCTGAAGCTTACATGTAAATTCTATAATCACAGTGACCTTTGACACAAATAGTCTAAATTAATAAAAATACCTGAACAACCAAACTGAAATGCCCTTACTGTTTCATCTGAGGCATAGAAACAGAACAACATGAGTTCAGGTGAAAATCCATAGTGTTTTACTACCATAAAGAAAAAGAGGGAGTCGCCTAAAAGACAGGAAATAACTAAGCTGTGACAGTGGTAATGCTTGCTTCATGGCACAGTCTTTCTGGTCTGATAATTTTCTACTGTTTCTTGCGTAACTCAGCCATCTGTTCCACAATAAAGTCTGAGCTTTAATAGTCTTAATGCTTTTTTACAAGAACAAGTATCTGTTATATGCAGCGTTTGTGCTTATATGTATGACTGATGTATCTATCGATTCAATGAAGGACTCATGGCAATAGCAGCTGAACAGAAAATAAACCACATCTTGTTTTCTAGTCCTTCTAAGTTCTTCTTAGTCCACTGTTTAAAAAAAAAAAAGTCTCACCTCAGAGCTATCCTCCTCATACCAGCTTCTTCTTAACTGCTGATGCAAAAGAGGAACCAGTCCAACTGTAAAAGTACAGTATATCAGGCTGCCAAGCCATATGTCATCACACATTTATTTAATGCAGTTTGCCAGACTGTTTGCAGTACTGAAACCAGGTCATTATTTTCTCCAGCAAAATACCAGCTGAATCTCATTGTCACAAAACAGTTTGTAGAAAGAACTCAAATACACATAATTTTTCCACCTTTTCCCAGTAGATGTTTTAATCATGAGAGCATTTATGCAGTTGGTCTCCAACCAGAATCTATTTACAGATACAAAAGACTGGGCTCTCAGAAGTTTCAGTGCTTTCATCCATGTGTCCTGGAGCTCAGAGTTACCAGGCTAGTCTTTGTGATCTTTCTACCTGCTCTTCACAGGCAGAATTTGGTAGCTGACTCATCTGAGTTTAGATCAAGGCTTTGTGAATGCTAAAAGTTCCCTCAGAATTAGTGACCAGTTAATTGGCTTCCAAAATTGTACTACTGTTTATTGAAGACAAGAGTAAAAGAAATAGCAATAAACATTTTACAGTTAAGTTTACATTTCCAAGGGCTAATAATCTTCCCTGAATGCAAACCTTGTGGAGATTTGGGTCTTTTTCCTCCAGTGTGTCAGTATGTCTTCGCAATATCAGAGGTGATATTTATGTTGTCTTGCCAGTCTGCCTAAGCCAGTTGAAACTAGTCTTTGCAGTTTCTTTTAGGTAAGCAGAGCTGCAAAAGGCAAAGGAAGTCTCTGTTACCAGTTGGGAATTTGCGTTTGGAAAGACGGCAGATAAGTCAAAGATACAATAGTTATTAAAACAGGCTGTTATGTCTCTATAATGTTTCTCATCTATGACATCTCCGTACTTCCAAAAAATATTACAGGTCCCCTACGAGCCCATGAATGCAAAATTATCACATGATAGACACTCAAAAGAAGGCTCTCGTGTGCTTGAGACTTCAGTTTAGTCCCGAGGGTTGGGATTTGTTCATTTGAGTGTCTTTCAAATTGTCTTTGCCACACTTTGTTCCTGAGAGAGTTCTTAGTGATTTTTAGATCAGAACAGTGAGAAAGCTGAAGACATTAGTAGTATGTGAGTGGTCAGGTACTATTGGTCAGTGTGCTGTGGAAATAAAGTCAAGGCAAGAGGTTGTCCAGAGTTGATTTATTACTATGTCTTCATCTGTAGTTTCTCCCAAGCCAGTAGAACTAAGAGAATGACAGAATGGCTGAAGTTGCAAGTGACCTCTGAACATCTTGTAGTCCAAGACTTCTGCTTAAAACACGGACAACTAGGGCATGTTGCTCAAGAGCAAGTCCGGTCTGGTTTTGAATATGTCTGTGGATGGAGCCTTTTAAGATCTCTGAGCATCATGTACCAAGGTTTGGTAAAACAGAATTTCCTGTATTACAATTTGTGTCCGTTTTCTCTTGTTCTTTCATTGGGTGCCTCTGTGTTCTTTACCTCTCTGTAGATGGGTACAGCTGTTCATACATACGGATAAGATCCCTCCTGAGTGCTTGCTCTCTTCTTAAAACCAAACAATCCCAGCTCCCTCAGCCTCCCCCCGTATATCAGATACACCTGTTTCTTTATCATCTTTGTCCCTGTGCTGGACTTGCTCCAATATGTCTTTGTAGCTGGGAAGCCTAGAACTGCCCACAGCGCTCCAAATGTACTGAGAGGGATAATCACTTTTTCTAACCTGTTGATGATGCTTATCCTAGTGCTGCCCAGGATACCACTGGTCTTCCTTGCCGCAAGGAGTGTGTTACTGGCTCTGCTTGGTATCTGTCATGCTCTCCAGGTCCTTCTCTGCTAACTTGCTTTCCAGCCAGTTGTCCCCCAGTCTGTCCTGGTGCATGGGAATTATTTCTGCTCAGCTTCAGGACTTTGCACTTCTCTTTCTTATACTTCAGAACGGTCCTGTCTGCCCATTTCTCCAGCCTGTTGAGGTGCCTCTGAATGGCAGTACACCTGTGAGGGTATATCAGCCACTCCTTCCAGTTTTATATTGTCTGCACACCTATTGAGGTGCATTCCGTCTCTTCATCCAGGTCATAGTTTAAGATGTTACATGTTGTTGTTGGCCCTGGAATCAAATCTTGGGGTGCACTGCCGGGGACTGACCCCAGCTTCAACTCTTTGAGCCTGTGATTAGTTCAGCCAGTTTTCCAACCACCTCACTGTCCTTACCTAGCCCACACTTCATTAATTTGTGAATGAGGATGCTACGGGAAACAGTATCAAAAGCCTTGATGAAATCAAGATAAACAATAATCACTGCTCTCCACTTGTTCACCGAGTCAGTCGTCTTAAAAAGCTATCAGGTTGATCATGCATGGGTTTTCCTATATAAATGTATACTAACTAGTCCCAACCACCTTCCTGTCCTTCATATGTTTGGAAATGCTTTCTATTACTAATTGCTCCAGACCCTTCCCAGGTAACTGCTAAAGGTGACTCCACCAGGATGCAAACTTTGTTCAGAAATGTCAATGTAAAGTTTGTAAGGCACAACTTTATAATGGGCTTTGAGCGGAAGGGGAGGGTAGGCAGCACAGGATCAAGAGGTTCTTGGGAATAAGAGCTGTTTTCGGTAATGCTTTAGAGTCACAACATGTTTATGCTTGACTTGAGAGCAGGACTTGAGTAGAACTTCTTGCTTTAGTACATGTCTCTTTTTTGACCCCGGTTGCTCACCAAGGCTGACAGCTGTTCTACACTGGTCAGCTCGGAGCACTAGAGGGCACCTTTGTGTAGTTCTCAAGGAACAGCACTTCTCAGCTGGCACGTCATGAAATATTTTTGTCTTGTGTAGCCCTCAAGAAGTTACTCGTTATTTGGAGTCCAGCAACCCATATGCTGCTTTCCACCATTCTTTTTACATCATATATGCCCATACTTCTGAGATTCTCCTCTTACTATAAGCTGTGTTTTATAAGACAACTAGAGAAGGCTATATCTGCCTTGCCTTTATGCCTCATTGCAAGAATTTAAGGCTGCTTCGTACCCATATGCAGCTTCCACAGACACAGTCAATATTAATCCAAGAGGTGCATCTGTATTCATTTATTGCAGCTCATTCTAACCACATTTTGAATACCAGTTACTGCAAAGCAAATAGCCATTCTGTTTCTCTTTACCAGATCAACCACAAATACCCAGAGAGACGGCTACTGGTAGCAGAATCCTGTGGAGCTCTAGCACCTTACCTTCCAGTAAGTAGTAATACTGACTCTAAATGCTTTGCTGTTGAAAGCAAGGTGAAAATCTTTTGCATAACAGACATCTTTTATAATTTTAAATATTCTTAAGAGTGCATGTCACATTGTCTTCTATGTTATATCACACATGTGAGACTCAATAAATGACATTAAGGAGGAGATAGCTTATTATAAAGGAATACAGGTGAATCTAGTTATAAAATGTCTTTAAAAACCATGCATTCTGAGAAAATAATCTTCTTTATCAGTAAATATGAAGATAGTTAAAACCAATTAAGGAAATAACCTCTGAAAAAAGAATTGGCACCCAATAATAGAGTTCTTCAGACACTGTGGAATGTTACATGAACAAGGCTGCCAGTCAAAAGAAGCAGCAAAATTGTCAGTGTCGAACTAGAACTTGGAGCTCCAGAGAAATACGAAAATAACCCAAATTAAAAACCCACTTTTCCAATTTAGCAATGGAGTGATTAAAGATTCTGTTTAAAGTTTAGGCCTATAGTAGTTTTTTGCTGTTAATTATTTTTGGTACGTGCTTCCATATGAATTGAAGGACCTGAGTTCTGTGCTTAGCAGGACAAAAGGCTCTGTAATGAGGCTACTGACATTTTACATTCATTCATCTTCTGTTGTGAAAACTGAACGTGTAATATTCAAAGGGATCCATAATTGGAGGAAAGGTTTTTGTTTGTAAGCACTAATAGAAGTGCCCAATTATTTATAAAATGGCTATAAACCCACATTTCTGGTTTCATTAGATTTAACAAGTATGTTTCTTGTTTACAACAGAAAGAAATCCGTAGTTCGTTAGTACTTTCCATGCTGCAGCAGATGTTAATGGAAGATAAGGCAGATCTGGTACGAGAAGCTGTGATCAAAAGCCTTGGCATCATTATGGGATATATTGATGATCCAGACAAATATCAACAGGTATAATTTGGTTTGGGTTTTGTATGTTAAAATGTCTTCTGTAGTTGTTTAACCAGCAGGGAGATGCATTTCAAGTACTTCAAAAAACGTTGATGGCCTAAATGAATGTTGTTTTCATTGTATCACCAAGACCAAAACCAAAGTGTATATGTACAATTATCCTTAGACCTTCAGATGTAAACTTCATATAGAAGCTTCACTAGTAATCATAGTTGGCCTTCAAGAACATATCACTTCATTGGCCACCTGATACTATTAGCCAATTTGATGTCATCTCTTCCTAACAAAGATTCATCTACAGCATGTAGTAGTTCATCTTAATACTGTCGTTCAACTTAATACTGTCTAATAATGTTTTACATAAGTGAAAATGAAGACCTTCTAATCCTGTCTTTGAATTTGTGAAGGCGGAGTGGTAAAATGTGTTAGTGTTAATTCTGATAACTTGACTGTAGAGAAATACTAGCAGGGTCATTGGATCACCTTTGTAGGTGGGCTGTGAATATCTGCTGAAAGGCCTTCATGTAGTACATTGTTTTATTCTTTGTAGTGTAAAATTTTAAGAATAGATTTTAATGATTTCTAGACTGCATGTTTTGTGTAGCAGACTTCAGCATGAAGTGTAGGAAAAGTAATTATATTCTTTGTTTTGCCAGGGCTTTGAACTGCTGCTTTCAGCTTTAGGAGACCCTTCAGAACGTGTAGTTAGTGCAACACATCAGGTATTTTTACCTGCTTACGCTGCCTGGACAACAGAACTGGGAAATTTACAGTTCCACCTTATACCTACACTGCTTAATAAAATTGAAAAATTGCTCAGGGTATGTATTCAGCTGTTTCTACATTAGAGAGTTTCCTTTTTATCTTTATGTATGCAGACTTTTTTTTAAAAAAATGCAAAAATGTAAATAACTGCTACTTAATGTTTCTGTGGTGGAAATTTTTTTCTTATAAGTTCATAACTTTTACTTGTCCTTGGAGGAAAGAGGGAAAAAAAAATACCACCATCAAACTCCTCAAAAACCCACGTAAAACAAACTGATGCTTCTTTAACAATGTTTTATTTCATAGCTCAACAATTAAAGTGCAGTTCAGAAAAGACTTGTTTGAGGCTGTGACCCGATGATGTGTGTTATTCTGAGTGCATTTGCCCTATATTTAAATTCTTTTAAGGTGTCTCAAAGTATAATTTTTTTTAAATAAAGTGCATTATTTATTACAAAAAACAAGAAGTAGAATTGAATGGTGTAGTTAAGTGTTTACAGTTATGCGCCAGTTTGCACGCTTGATTTGGTAGATGTCTGGAAAATTCTGGAAAATACGGTATCTCGTAACAATCTAACACACTTAACTGAGGTGCTTGTTATCAGCGTACAGGTGACTAGTTTACTAAGTTTTTAGATGCGTTGGTCCCCAAGACCAAGGAATCCTGTTTCTAAAACATACTGACAATTTTTCTCTCAAAATATTTATACGTTCATTGACATGAACCACTAAATGCCAAAGTCAATTTTGCTTAAGCCTTTTGAGGAGAAGTGACTTAAGAGTGACAAGGGGACTTGGATGTTGACACAAAGTAAGCTTGTGGTTAGGATAAATTACTATACAATTAGTGTTTTTGCGTAGAAGCTCATCACAGATGTGTTGAGCTTTTGCCAGGGAATACATGCCTAAGCAACAGATCATCCAAACCAAAAACTTGAACTGAATGTCCTGTTTGTTTCAGGAAGGAGAACATGGCTTGGATGAACATAAGCTCCATATGTATCTGTCTGCTTTGCAGTCTTTGATCCCTTCGCTGTTTGCACTGGTGCTACAGAATGCACCTTTCACGAGCAAGGCTAAACTTCAGGGAGAAATACCACAAATAGAAGGTAAATTATTGATTTCTGATATGTGGAATTTTTAGAAACTTGAGTGTGATTCAGTGACAAATCTCAAATTACTGTTAACTGCAAAGAAGGAATTTCAGGAGTAGTCTGTATATTTAGAATTCATGTGTAGTTAGGGTTGCTATGTAAACATAAATTGCAGAATATATGTATAAACTTCAGAATTTTATAATACGTTGTCTGTACAAGTATGATTAAAGTTTCTGTCCCCAGGCATTTTTTCCTAATCTATCTATTCCTCATGCTATATTTTTGTATATAGGAAGAACAGAGAAAGAAATCCAGGGTATCTCTGTCGTGTTAAAACTTACCTTTCTTTAATGTTGCAGAGTTCATGGAGAGAAATTTCTCTTTTTTTTTTTTAAAATTTATTTTTATTTTATTTTATTTTAATCCAGATCCTAATGTAGGATTTGTCATGAGTCTGTCTTTGTTCTGTTTTTTCCCTTTTTGGAAAAATGTCTTTCTACTTCATGGACGCCCCCCACTGCATTCCTATGACAGGAAAGTCTGAGACCTGAACTCCTATCAGATTTTTATCTAATTATTAATATCATTTTATTGATTCAGAAGAAATATGTAAGTTGCGATTAGTTGCCATAGAATAAAGGAGAACTAAAGGGCGTACTCCTGGATTTTCTTTCCTGTATTTACTTAGCAGTGTTCTGCACTGTAAGTTACAGAAAAAATGGCTTCTTTGTGCCCAGTGACATAGTTTTATGTAATCCAATTATATTCTTGCAATAAAATACTTTTTTGTCCCAATATACAACACGAATCATGGAGGGGAAAAAAAACCTAAAAGAATAGTTTTGCCTTCTGATTTGCCTCTTAAGTGTTTCTTCATATTGGTCTCTTTTAGCAAATCCTTAAGTAAGGCTTTCTTTTTCCACCCATTTGTATGCTTGTGTGACAAACCTGATTATCAAAAAAATAGTTTTTCTTTCATCTTTCTTCATATGTTTCTACTTCTTAAAAGAAACTTATGAGAAAACAAAGCAATCCTTAACTGGGCTTCCTGAAGGTGTCTGAAGAATTGTTGTCTGCTAATAGCCACCAATTAACTTGAGAAGGCTGACATCAGTTTCAGTTAATTCTTCCAAATAAAAAAAAATATGAAATGGGGAAAAACACTGGCTGGTGCAAAAGCTTCACCATTTGTTATCTATCTATGCAATACCTTAGCAGACTGAATGGCCTAATAGTGAAGGTATAAGTAAACCGTCAATCCTAGCCTGTAGAATGTTTTATGCTATTGCAAATACTTTAAAAAGATATTATTGGTAATACTTGACCACGTGCTGATTGTAGTGCTGTGTGTGGAGACTCAAAGAAATGGTGACAACTTTAAAGGGCAATTTGGAAAGTAGTTACTGGTATGTTACTGTGCATCGATGTGAAAATGGTAAACGTGGAACAGGAAAACACTTTCAGCTGATTTGAGTCATTTGAAGATGAGCACTTTTGCCCTGGATTACTACTGTTTAAATAGGGAATTCAAAATTTCAGCCTTCAGCCTAGTCTGATGCTTCCTTTCTCCACAAAAGTGGAGGAAAAAATCTCATGTACTTTACCCAAATCAGGTAGTATTGCAGGAAGTGCAAGCTTGCTTTCTTGAATTTTGCAGTAGGAAACTCACTTAACATCGTTGCTGAATAATTTTAAGTATGCTCAACACGAATGAGAATAATAAAAGCAGTATTGGTGTAGGCAAGCTTTCAACCCCCAGATATTTTGATGCTCTAGATTTCTTTTTTTTTTTTTCGAGGTCTTGCTTTTTATGTGTAAACTATTGTCTTCTGATAATTCAGATAATTAAGGGGATGGGGGAGGGAGTGGGGAGTGTCAAAACCTACTTGAGATGTAGAGGTTGGAGCAGTTAGATGATTAAAGCCTAGCAGGTCAGGAAATCTTGCCTGCAAGTCACTCTACTGTAAATCTGTAGTGTGTTCTTTGGGACATCCCATAGTCTTCCTGTACTTGCATTTTCTCGTTTCTCATAAGTAAGGATTATGTAACCTCTTCACAATTGGATTTAACTCGCTGATATTTTTGAAGCATTCTGATAACCATACACAGAAGCACTAAAAAGTTTCAGGCTTTCTTAGCTGTCTTTGCTGACATCACTTCCCAAGTATTTTCGTCTTCTTGAGTGCTTGTTCTCTGCTATTGCAGTCACTAGATTTCCCCGACCCGTATCGCCTCTTCAGGATGTGGCCATCATCATAGGAAGCCGTGAACAATTAGCTGTTTTGTTGCAACTGTATGATTATCAGCTAGAACATGAGGGTACCACAGGCTGGGAGACTTTGCTATGGGTAGTCAACCAACTGTGAGTTAATTTGTATTTAACGTTTCCTAACTTTAAAATGTGCCAAAAATAATAGTTCTTAAGCAATATTAGTTTAACAATTATTTAACTTAAGAATTTTAATATCATCGTGTTTAGGAATTATTAAAGAGGAAAAGATCGAATTTTTTTAAAACCTTTTAATTTTCATACTGAGTTGACTTGCATTTTATTCAGAAAACATCACCCTACCTAGCAGAATATGTAGGTAACTACTTGCTCCAGAAAAATTGTTTCTTTCATCTTTGCACTAGTATAGTAAATCCTGTGATGAAGATTGCTGTATTCTGAATATCTCATGAGATACACTGTTTTGCAGTAACAGTTGTTTGAAAATATAGGTCAGACATCTCTGGCACTTACACCCTTGCTTTTTTCAAAGGTCAGGAATTGTACAGAATATGTGGGTAATATATTAGAACCAAGAGTGCTCTGTGTGTGTCTATATAAGCCTATTAATATAAACAACAAATGTAACTGGAAAGAAACAAAAGATCAGAGTAGTGTTTAATATCCTTTCGTTTTCTGACTTTAGGCTGCCACAGCTTATAGAAATAGTTGGCAAGATCAATGTAGCATCGACTGCCTGTGTCCACGAGTTCTCTAGATTTTTCTGGAGACTTTGTAGGACTTTTGGGAAAATTTTTACAAACACTAAGGTAAGTTTTTACCTTAAACATTCTATAAAAAGAGTACCGTGGTAACATATATTCTCCAAATTTATGGCATGTCTGAATTACTTGTGCTTTATGTGACCATTTATATTTACATATCACACTGATACTTGTCCATTAGTACATTTAAACTTGCTATTTTTAAACCTCTCTTTTCATCCTTTTGCTTTCTGTCTTTGACCATTTTGGAATGGACTTCTCATCTTGCCCAATGAGGAAGGATTTTTAAAAAAAAAACTGTATTCATATTTCCTGTATGAATGGCATAGAGAATGGGAGAGACCCATCCTAATTGTAGTGATTTGACAATTTTCTTTCTTCAGAACAGCACACTGTTTAGTGTTTGTGAGGTATAGAAGTACTTCATCCTGTAATTGAATGGAAAACTAAAACTTGTGCTCTAAACATTTTATCAAGGAAATATATTCTTTTTCTCAGTAAAATAACTTCTGAATATAATGAAAAAATATTTTAAAAGGAAATTATCAAACATGAGAAGATTACCTAAAAATAAAATGACAAAACTGCCTCCAGAGATCAGATTAAAGCTAGTCTTTGGTCTTTGAAAGCCCTCCTGTAAACTATTTTAGAATCCTTTCTTCTATAAAATTGGTCTGATACTGGTTATCACAACTGTATTTTGGAAGAAAGCATTTCAAGGACAGCAAAGATATAAAACAAAACCTTTCTTTCTTTGACATACAGCTTGATAAAACCCTAAAGCTTGCAAGAGACTTCAGCCTTTGGTATCAGGAACATTAAATACTGTTACTTCAATGTGGGCACTCAATAGACACTTTTACTCTCTTTTGTCATGCTTTCAATTTATCTAAAAGCTGACTATGCTTTTTAAAGGTTTGGGTTTTTTTTTTTTCTCTTCTGTACCTTCCAATTGTTCTTTTTTCTATTGTTCTTTATTCTTAATTTTTTCCTAAGTTAATTGGTAACAATTAACACTGGTAACAGGTTTTCTTACATGGGATACATCATCCTCTGTTTAGGTAAAACCACAGTTCCAGGAAATCCTAAGACTATCTGAGGAAAACATAGGTAAGTAGCTTTTTACTGAAGCAAAGGAAAATAGATATTAACTGCAACTGGAAAAAAAAAGGTCAATCTCATGTTCAAATTAACACGTTCAGACTGCAGTTCTCAAACATCTCATCTTTCTGAAGTGCTGAAAATCTAATCTTAGCCTGAATGGAAGACTGAAATTACAGATGTGTGTGTGTGTGTGTAAAGTACAAATAAAATCTCAAATCCAAAGCCTACTTGCACATTATTTTAGGAGGTGCATGTCTATATGCATATAAGTTCTGCAAGTGTATATATATATAAAGGTTAATATATATATAATACTTCGTACACTCATGTCTACCCTATATTTATGCAAAATATGTAGTATATATATTGCACATGCACATATATACCTACGTATTTGTATATATAAAACCTGAACTTTTCACTGTGTTCCATTAGATTCCACAGCAGGTAATGGAGTGCTTACAAAAGCCACAGTTCCCATCTATGCAACAGGGGTCCTTACGTGTTACATTCAGGTAGGTTTGTTTTTCTGTTTCTTTCTTCAATGTTTACTGATACATAAAATCTATTCTACCGAAAATCCCTTGCTGTTTTCTTTGAAATTTAACAGTGCTTTTGTGCTTCAAAGACAGGTAGATAAGTGAAGTTTTTTAGTCAGGTTGTCTACTCCATTTAGATGATAGTTATCAGTGTTAAAACCTGAATTCAGTATATCTTAAAATGACGTCTGGCGTCTTCACCGCTATGGAATCTCAGACGTTGACAGCTGCCATGTGCCTCTTTGACAAATACTGTTATTCCCAAATGTTTGTTCTTGGCCATTTAACCATGAACCCTGTAAACATAATATTGCAAAATGTACTACAACAGATAAGCAGATAAATTGCTATTTTGGTCATAGTTGGAGTCTCAAAATTTTAATGTTACCTATTTCTAAATAAATGCTCCATAAATAATGCTACCTAATCCTCCAGTAACCAGCAGTTATGGCCTGGCATATACCTAGCTTACAGGAAAAAATACCTTCTCTCACAGATCTTTAGCAGATTGTGACCAATCACAAGCTGTCAGGAGCCATGGAAGTGCTTAAGTACAAATTTTCTTTAGCGAAATTATTTGGGTAACTTGTGCAAGAATATGTGCTTAGTTGATATAATACAGAAATAAAGTCTCATCTTGTGGTTGCTTTGGAAGGTTCAGGTTCTTAAACCACCTTTTTGAAGTTCATAAGAAGATTGTTCAAGGCTAAATGTAGTTTGTTGTTATTCATAGTTTGTCTCTTTCCTAGCTGTAGGTCATCAGAACTGCAGCAATACTTCTGTGACATTCAACGTTGTATGTTCTTCTTTCAGGAAGAAGACCGCAAGCTGCTAGTTGGATTCTTAGAAGACGTAATGACCATGCTTTCACTGTCCCATGCTCCTCTTGACAGCCTGAAAGCTTCCTTTGTGGAACTGGGGTAAAGAATATATCTTGGAGTTGACGTGTGTTCTGGATATGTGTTCACATTCAGTTTGGTGTTGTAATTTATTGAAAATTACCTTTCTGTTTTGTAAATGGAATTCAAAATGCAACGCAACGTGTTGCATGTCCTTCAGAATGAGACATTATGTATCCTTCAGAAATTATAAACATTGGAGTTTTAGGTCTGTTTAGCAATGGATTCTTAAGGCTACATTTTGTAGGCAAGGAACACAGTCAGGGATTGGGAGGTTTTTCTGGTTTTATTCTGATTGCCCAACTGTTTCCTTTTAGTGCAAACCCAGCTTATCATGAGCTGCTATTAACTGTCTTATGGTATGGAGTTGTCCATACTTCTGCTCTTGTTCGATGTACAGCTGCTAGAATGTTTGAGGTAAGTCCTATCCAAACTTTTTTTATACTCTTTTAAAACTAGAGCTTATTTTTAAAAACAGTGATTCAGATAATGTTGCAACGTTCTTGAAAATTACAATGGCTTCAATAAGCTGTGTACTGTGTGATGGAGCAGGAAGTTTTTGTGCAGTTTTTTCTGTATCTGTTCTCTCTTCAACAGCACGTCTTTCATTAAGCAGTTTGTCATTAGCCACTTGCAAGGTGTTTCTGTAGTAACTGTACGTGTTCTTTGATCTGCTGCTGATTGATTGTTGCATTCTGATTATTGCACGTGAAAAACATTTTCTGATTATGAAAATGCATTTCATTGCTAAACTGTGTTTAGACCAGAATTAAATACATTGTCTAATGTGTACGCTTAAGTCTGTAGATAAACATAAACAAGCATATCTCTGAGTTTTAACGTTTACTGTAGCTATTCAACACATTGTCAGTAACCTAAGTCACAAGTTACTGGTTTTCAATACTTTTTGTGTATGCTTGTGCAGTGCATTTGCATTGTAATTCAAACTAATTTCCATTGGTACCAAATATGGTGGTAAAAACATTTATTTTCTATTTTTGTTAAATTTAAAATAATTTACTATTACTTTACTTGCCATATTAATGATAGCTTCACCTGTCCTTTAACATCTATAAATTTGTTCAAGATAACAGCTGTTATGTTTAACTATTAAGTTTGCTTTTATTTCCACATCATGCCTTTGTTTCATCAAATGTTTATTAAAAAAGGCATACACAAAACCTCTGGGACATACTCCACTTGCTGAACACAGAGATTACCTTTTCTGGCATGTTAGAAAGCAGTATTTCTCATCACACTATCACAGGTTTTGGCTTTTTTTTTTCTTCCACGTTTCTCTTATTGGTATAGTTTTGCAGGGAACCTCCAGCTGAACCTGCCACCTTCTGTATATTTGCAAACACAAATTTGAAGCCTGCCTCAGAAAAAAGAGCACTTAACGTAACCTTAACATAGCCTTACTGCAACTCTGCAAGTCATTGCAGATAAAGCACCAAAAAACCACTTTTAAGACATATCCCAAGGTTTCAGTTGAAAACATCAAAACTTGTGTTTTTGTTGTTATTTTGGGTTTGATTTTCTCCCTTTAAAAAGGCAATAACAATTTTTGGTCACCCTTAAAAATATTTTTTGAGTTGTTGTTTGGCTTTTTTTTAAATTTTTCTAATCTAAAAAGGACATTGCTTATATTTTGTTTGTAAGAATAAACTCTTTTTTTTTCTTTCTTAATAAGTGAAGCCAAATATGTGAAAGACCTCAGTTACGACACGCTCTTGTCTTGATTGCAGTTCTTTTCCAAATTCAATAGTATGTTGATTACTTTTAGGCAGTCCTGCATGCTATTTGACTGCTTGTTTCCTGGTATACTTAATTTTTTTTTTCTAAAACACAGACAACTTAATTTCAGACACACCATTTCACTTGAAAATAGTATCATATTGCCACTTCCTTGATAGCTGTAGTGTGCGTATTTACACATGGCCATACATACAAATTTGGGATAATGCGTGTATAAAGAGGTGGTAAGAGTTGATTTTACTTTTGGATAATTCCTCCACTCAAGGAATTTCTGACATCTGCGATCCAGCTGAATGCTGAAACACAGTAATTAGATAATAGGACAAAGATTGTCACCTACAGGACGGGTATGTGAGAAGTATGAAGATTCTGGGCAGCACAGTGACTGCTGTGATTTGGGCCTGCCTTACCACACATTTACAGGCTGTCAAGGATTGGAAGGACACAGAAGTGATTTGGAGCAATTCTACCCCTTCTCTCCTCCGAGGGCAGGAAGCTTCATGCTCCATTTTTAAGGTGTAATAAAATTAATGATCCCACATTGATCTAGAGGATCCAAAACGGGATAAAAATTTGTGTTGTCTGTCTCACTGTAGCCTTAGGTGCTGCTGCGTGGCTTTGCCCATCCAGCCGTTTCTCTTGCTTCTGTGTTAATGTTTTCGGTCAGTGATTTCCATTTGAATGTTGACACAAACAGATTTGGTTGCTGCTGGTTTGAACATGAAGCGCGTAGTTGAGTTATAAGCGTTGTTGGTCGGTGTAGGTTCAAGGCTAGGAACACTTATCCTCAGAATGACACTTGAATTTATGAGGCATGTTTTATTTTCTGTAATACAGAACGATGCTGTTTACCATGCTGTGCCATAATTAGTAGTGTGAAAGTTTAGATCATACTAAATTGTTTGCTAATTATGCAAATCCCAAGCATTTTTTTTTCCAAAGCACTCTAGGCTTTTGTCAAAACTACAATTAGTATAGAAAGCGCAAGTCCCTATCTGTTCAAAATTGAAAATAGTAAGCATTCTCTTTTTTAATCAATGGAAAAATAAGAAAATCTGTGTATGAGAGTAAGATCATGGTAGTCAAAAGATGAGCTGTGTCCTTAGCAGATGTTTGAAGAGTAGGCCATGAACTCAATACATCAGCATTTTAAATTGTTGCCATTGTGAGTAATCATGAAATGTATTAATGTTACAATGTAGTAGTTGAACTGACATTCCTTGTACTTTCTGAGTAACAAATATGGAAAGCTGCAGCTTTCCCCCTCCAAGTGCTGTGCAGCAATAAGTTCTTACACAGCTTAGCAACTCTCTCCCCGTTCTTCCTTCTTCAGTTATTATTTGTGAGGCCACAATATGTTCAGTGCACGGGTGCATCTATGCGTGAACGCACAACTATTGTTGAACAAAAATCACTGCTTTGTATAGAGGGCCTCCGGGAAGTCAAGTTCCTTCCAATCTTTCACAGTTTACTTTAAGTTCAGAGTTGGTAAAGGAGGAATGCTCAAACAGATAGCAGAATGTAAAACCTTCTCTAGTTAGAGGGTGTAAACATTGCCTGCTTTTAGGACTGTGTGATGTGGCAACAGCTGCTGCTTTCCCCTTGTGCTATGAATCTTCTGTGTTGGCTTGTTAAACAGCTTGGAGCAAAGCCCAGAATTTAACTTGTGCTCATGCTGTAATTAGAATATAGCTAAATATTAAAAAGAAAATTCAAATTTCTTGCAGAAATTACTAAGAAGCTCTTCACCTTTATCTCCTAAAACCAACAAATATATGCAGACTTCCTTAGATGAGATATGAAATGGAAATACCAAGATTTTCCCATTTTTATTAATGCAGACAAAAAAGCTATTTTTCTGAATTTGGAGAAAGTTTGGAATGTGTCATTTTTGAAAATTAGTAGGTTTTCATAGATAGAAAACGTGCTACATCTGGTACATATGCAGTAACTGTATGCTTATGTATAGCTATAGAAGTAGTGTAAAAATAATAAGTCACCTGGGAACATCTGAGTTCAAACAATTTCCACATATTTATGGGTACTAAATTCTACTGCAATCTCAGATATTAACGTTTGGCGTGTATTGCAACAAATGTATCTCCTCTTTAGTTTACAAAAAGACTTGGTGAAATACATTTCATGGATAATCCACAGATTCTCCATTTTTTCTACCTGCATAGACCAGCAAGGGACACTTGGGAAGTTTTACATACGTACCGCTTGGATGGCAGTTAAATCTATAATAGTCCTGATGGACTTTGAGGAGAGCCTAGTGGCATCTGGGAGAGTGATATTTGTCACCTTGTAAAAGGTCTGAAAGGTATCACTCAGTGTGGGAAAACTACGCACATTTGGCCTAGCTGAAGACATCTATTTCGTTTGGGCACCTACTATAACAAACACCATTTCATTGAGTTAGGAACATCATTTAGATTGTCATAACGCAAATTACCATTGTTTAGGTATTTAATTATACACCATATGTGTTCTTATAATATGTAAATATATTAGTGTTTAAATTATAATACATAATTACCTGCTTAACTTTTGAGAGGTAAAGTTTTCAACTAGCTTAAAATGCAGAAAACGTCATCACCTCATTGAATTTGTCAGGTTTGTGCTGATTTCCAGACCACTTCAGCTTTCTTCATGCCTTTGCGTATATAAAGCACTAGTGTAGCAGTATTTGCTTAGCTTCTAATTTTGGTTTGCTTTTTGTGTTTTTTCTTTCTCTCTCTTGGTTGTACCGTTCTTCTTCCCCCCATGATACTGTGCTCGCTCTTTCCGTGCATCACCTGTGATATCCCCCTGCTCCGACCATTCAGCTGTTGGTGAAGGGGGTACATGAAACTCTGGTAGCTCAGAGAGTTGTTCCTGCTCTCATTACTCTCTCCAGTGACCCTGAAATGTAAGTTTCCTGTCTGTCTTATATACCCAGCATCCCTCTTAATACTTAGGAAGAAATAACCATCAGTTCCGTCTATTATTCTAGCTGAACAAAAATTGAATTACTTATAAAGAAAAGTAACTTTTCAATCACTTCCTTGTAAATGAGAAGATTTACTACAGCACCTAGAACTAAACCAGATAAAATTGCTGAATAAACTTTAAATAGAAAAATTAATGTGATCTTAATTTTTGTGGTGTTTTATATTTAATCAGATTCTCGGGTTTGCAATTTGTTCACATAATTGCTAGCGGAAAGCTGGATGTTAATATGTTATGTGATGCTGTCAGCTTTACTACTGCAAAAATATATATTATCCACATTAGTGAAATATGAAATAGTTTTGCCTGCATCTAACTTCTGCTAGGCAACCATAGTACTTCATTTCTTGAACATACTGATGTGATATTTCTTTCGAGCTAAGGAGGGATGCTTTGCTAATCACACTAGCAGGTTGTTACTAATAAATGCTACAGCATGAATAGTCCAAATCATTTTAATGTCTTGTGTGGGTGACTAAACCAAGAAAAAAACCCAAGGGTCTGCCTGCCCATCCTCAGTCACAGCTAACCCAGTTCTTCAAGTTTACCAAACCGTTTTTTATTGCATGTTGACTGGTTTACAGCTGACTCTTCGAGGCATGAGTGAAGCCTTAGTTGACAAGCGGGTTGCTCCAGCCCTTGTTACCTTGTCCAGTGATCCTGAATTGTGAGTTTCACATTGAGACCTTGAGTTAATCCTGTCTGTCTTTTCCTGGTCTGCTTTTTTTTTTTTGTGTTATCATTGCTAGAAACTAACTTAATTTAAAGTACTAATTTTTAAATTTTGCTTTACTTTTAATTAATTTTATTCTTAGTGTTTAATACATCTTAAAGACTCTATTTTTCTGTTGTAGTTCAGTGAGGATTGCAACAATTCCTGCTTTTGGGACCATCATGGAAACTGTTACTCAGAGAGAGGTAAGACACCTGTTGTCAGGCTGTTGGTTTTGTAGCATAAGAAATGGGTGATTTTATTTATAAATCCAGTAACTTATTAATGAACTTGG
>VXBJ01005046.1:517399-566878 GCA_013400055.1 Nycticryphes semicollaris
TGTTTTATTTTAAAGCACTTTAACAACCAGTCTACAGATCCAGAGGTACATTCACTAAGTAGAAAAAAAATATGATAAATAAATATTAATATTTAAGCTACCACACAGGGGGTCCCAATACAGTTCTGCAGGCAGAGGAATCATGCAGGAGACAGTGCTCTCATCTTGCACTCAGTGTGGAGTTCTGTGTACTGTGAAAGCTAAAATTAAGGTATTTTGTTGTTTAGATTGATTCTTGGCTCAAATTTCACTTCAGAGTATTTGAAATTATGTTAAGAGTTTGACATGCAGTTTCTTAAAACCTGGAGTAGGTTTTACATGTGCTTTATAAGAATGACATTACAAGGAGCCTCTTCAACAACTACCAAATATTTTTGTTAGCAAGAAGGCATTAATAACTAAATCCTTTTATTCTTAAGGCAGCACTTTTTTGTTTTTCTTTTTTCCTTCTTTTTGTCAATGTAAGCTTCTGAAAGTAAACTCGGGTGCATGCATGAATTGGTATGAGGTAGCAAAATCTAAAAGCTCAGGCACTCTCTGACACGGTACCAATCAGTTGGAAGCCTTGATGATGTCTTTGAGGGCAGGGGAAGCAGAAGGGCTGAGGGAAGGAAGCGTTCACTTCTGAAACAGAAGGTGGATGGAGTAGCCCTGCGGGTGTTGCCCTTGGGCGGGAATGATGGAGATAACTTGAGACTTCTGACTGCTTCGTATCGGTGCCTGTTGGCTCTGTGCACACAGTTGCCTGCCACGTCTGTGTTGTGACAGGGCCTGCACTGTCCCTTTGCACTGCACTGAAATGTTTTCCTTGAGGTTACAGACAGCTCCATGCCTTTGTGTCGCTTGTTACCATGGAACTATACTTTTAGCAGACTGACTGTGAAATGGAGACATTCCTGAGGAATGGGAAGTGGTGACGTTCCTCTCTATTGTTCTGTTGTCAATAAAAAGTTTTGTATACCTGCCTCGTCTTGTTACTTCTGGTCTTCTCCAAAAAAGATTGTCAAATCAAACCAGCTGTTACAGGAGAGGGAAATTTTTTTGGCTTAAGTTTTTTATGCACAGAAATTTTTTGGCTTAAGTTTGTAAACTTTTTTTTTTTTTTAACGTAGCAGATGGTTGACTGAACTTGCCAAATTTCCCATCTCAGTGTGCCTGCTTCACTCTGGCTTCTAGTCGTGTGGCTTTGGTGCCATTTTTCTGCAAGGTCTCCTCAGCTTCTTTACCTGCCCTGTGTCTCTTCCAAGTAGTTACAGTGCCAGAGGTGGCTCTGTAGTCATGAGACCAAAATGACTGACTTCATGGTAAATTTTTCAGAGCAGGGCAGCCGCCTGCAGGTGGCCTGTGAGAGTTACTCCCAGCCCACACTGAACTTCAGCCGGCGTTTGGAAACCTGCCCAATGGTGCAAGCCACAAAATCTACGACAGCAACTTAACTATGGGTGACTGTGGGAAGAGACTCTGATTTGTTAGTGTAAATGTACCACTTTTGCCCAGTGAGGTCCAGTTTCTCCAGCCCTTTTTGCTTCATACTGGTTGATCCAAGGAGGAATTTGAGTGAGAATCCCAGGAATACCAGCTTCCCTGTCGTGGTAACTACTGAGGTGGAAAAAATAAATATCTGTTTAGGCAACAAATCTTATGCAAGTTTTTTCAGCAGTGTTGTCTCCTCAGTCGCAAGTCTCTGTTAGTGTTTGTTGGTTGCAGGAGTATTTCGGTTTTTTAAACATTTATCGATTTACCAAATGTTGACAAACTTTCAAGAAGGAGGCAAGAAGTTGTTCTCTGTGTTGTGTTTTTTCTTTTGCCTCCTGGCTTTGACACTGTAGCATTCAGGAGTGGGAAAGAAAAGAATCGCCAGAATATTTTAAATTAATTTTTTCCTTCTGTTGTTACACAAAACAAAGTAAACATTTTGGGGGAAAATACTTCATTAAAAAATGCAGCTGGATATTCAGCACGGAGAGCAATTGATCTCCAAAGGGTTATCTTAAATTGCTTAGGATTTTTCCAAAATAAGGATTTAGTTTAAAATATATATATATAAAATAAAAATAATTATAAAGCCAACATTTTGTGGTTTTTTAGCTTTGCCTGAACTTCTACAACTTGTTGGCTTTAAACAGGGAATGTGTTGAAGGTCTCATGCTTCTGTAGCATCTTTCTTTAAAGGATGGACTCGTGTGCCCTTAAGCAAAGGTGAGCAGTGGGCTGAGGGTACGTGGCTGCCTGAATGTGTCTTCGTGATCTAAATTTATGTTCTGTATATTAAGGGTGAGGCTGCCTAATACTCTGCGTCTACTTTGCTCTGAAAGATTATTTGTAATGCTTCATATGAGGCAAATCATTGTTTTCTTCTTATCAAGGTGAATGAAGGGAGCTTTTTAAGAAAAGCTACATGTTACTCCGTCAGTCTCTTTCACACCAAGAAAAAGTGCTGCTTTTATTTATTCTGGTTAGGAGAACTAAAAGCAGTTTTATAATGGATTAGTGACTAAAGAAAATGAGAAACCTGATGATAGCAAATTAAAATGCTAAGAATGAATGATAAAAATTATCCATGCAGAAGTTCTGTTGTGAAGAACAAGCAGGAGTGTTTGTAATATATTGTGCGAATTCATCGCTACATGTGGATGATAAGATGATTCAAAATGGTGCAGAAAAAGCAGAAGTGTGGAATATTTCTGTTCTCTGTATCGTGACATTTAATGGCATTTTTCTGTTCCAGGCGTAAGCAGCTCTACGTTTTAATGCAGTTTCCAAAGGTGGGTATCCTGCATTCAAAATGTTTTAAGTAATTTCCCATGTGAAACTTGCTGATGTTGTGATGTACGTAAGACACTAAGTCCCAGCAAAGCTTCACAGGGTGGAAAATCATTAATGTGCTGATAAAGCAGGCTGATTGGCGTGGCATTGATCCAAAGTAGAATCACAGAATGAATACCATTCTTGCATCAGATATAATTGGTGATTAATTACAGGGTTGCAGCCTGGTGCCAGGCAACAAAACTTGAAGGAAGCTGCTTTGGTGGTTTACTGAGCACACTGGGCTGTAGTGTTTCTAGCAAACAATTCAGATATGTAGCTAATTTGTTTTCGACTGTGAAATTGGTAAACAAAGACATAGAGGAGTGCTGCTGTTGAGTAAGTAGGCTAATCAAGTCCTGAGTTTTAGTTGTGTATGCTAATATATCGTGTTAACTAATCTTGATGAGTAAACCTAAATGAGTAATCATTTTCCACAGAAGTGGTTTCCAAAGTGTTCTGCCTTTAAGTTTAATGCTGCTGAGGTTTCACACTTTACAGGTAAGCTGTAAGAAAAGGTGCTTTTGTGTAGTTCATAACTTACAGGCAAGTCAGTGGTAACAGCCTCTGTCTTTGGAGGCATCTGCACTACATGCTGAGCTTGAACTTCCATCATACTTCCAGTGTAGTGAAAGACTTCCTTAGACTGAAGATCTCTAGTTCCTAGAGACTTCCAGCGTAGGCAGTTCCACTGTAGGAGTCAGTGACTTGAAAAGGTGGCGTAAAGGGCCAAGGCCACGGGAGTGGTCTGTCTGGTTCCTTCCCCAGCACTGATATTTTATGTGTTCCTCACAGTGTCCCAAAATTATTTCATTCATGGTCATGTGCTGATGTGCTGCTGCAATTTGTCCTGTGTGTTAATGAAGATTTTTCCCATTCCCCAAAACCTGGGAAACTTCTTCAGCTTCAGTTGCAGCTGGGGGGGGGGAGGGGGGCAGTATGATGGAGTCCTCCTAAAGTTACAGGAGATGTAGCATGTGTCCTGTAGGATCATCTGCATCCTTCTGCCGGGCCTGTTACACCTTCCCTGTAAATATGCTGCAAGGGGATTAGGAAGTGGCAATGGGGAGGAAGCAGCTGTAGTGTTTAATAAGCAATCGGGTGTCATTTAGATCTGCTGAGGGATGAATGTGCTCTATTGATCCGAGTATGAGTCATGTTGATATTCAGGTGAGTCTTCAAAGTGAAGTTCAAGATCATCAAGTGTGCTGTGATAAAATGACAGGGTGACTCTGTGGAACCGGTAACGGGGTGCTGTGTGGTGGTTCAAAGGACTTAAGGTCTCAGTCCTTTTGCTCTGAGGGGTTGGCAGGTGTTTGCCAGCCTTAGAGACTCATCTACAGCCAGGACAGAGCAAGCTCCCCAGTTTGTGCCAGTATTATTCTTGTCCTAAGGATGAATATACAACTGAAGTCTTGGAGATCATCAGGTTGGTATCCCTTATAAGCATGAGCAAGTATTCAAAGTTAAAAATTCACCATGACTTTGTTTCTTCCCAGAAGTAGGTAGGCACTGTTGTTGCCACAGCATTTGGTGATAACCTGTCAGCTCAATGTGTGCTTGCACGTACTTCACATATTTGGCATGTTATTGGTGGCTGGTGGAGAGCTTTGTTCCTTTGGAGTGCTGCAAACTTCGGGTTTTTGACAGGAGTTCAGCCCTGGTACATTTTTGTGGGGCTGTAAAAGGTGTGTTGTGTAAACCACAGCTGTGTGACTAAGGAGCTTCATTATAGTTGCTCTGTTATGAAAAATGTTTGTGTTTGAAAATCTTAAGAAAATTGGGTAATAGTCTGCTATGGAAACTTGCGTTTCACAGGAGGAAAACAATTTCAAGTTGGCATGGGTTTGTGTATGGGGTATTTTTTTAGGTGAATAATATTTTTTTTAATGAATTAATTTTAATAGCTAGAGACCTCAATGAAAATTAGAGCCCCCTGTGCTAGACATGTGCAGATTATTTTTCTAGCCCTTCACCTCATCGCCCATCCCTTGACGGTGTGAGAGGCAGGGGAATGGAAGCACCTCCACAGCCTTTCTGTGTGGTGTGAAAAGGCATCCTGGGATGCAACCATGTGCCTTTTCAGTTTTGCTTCTCTGCACAGGTTTCCTTCATGTTGTTTTGAAGACCCAGGTTTGACACGAAGCCACCAAGTTTTCCCTCCTGGGGAAATGGGGCATCAGGAGGGGCTGGGGCCCTTGTGCAGGTAAGGGGCAGGGGTGTTCGGCAGCGTGGAGAAAAGCGAAGGAGTAGCGAGGGATGTGAACATGAGCCTACGGGTGCTGATCAGGTGCGCAGTCAAGTGGTGCATCCACCAAAGCATCCCTTGTCTTTGCTTTTCAGGTTGAAAATTTCAGAAAGGAGGGAGTCAAATTCTGGGGTTTAGTTACCATTTACCCTGATGCTGAGGTGGTTTTATTTTCAGATGGTTACAAAACTTTCAGCATTACCTTGAATGCTATAGTTCTTATGAAATACTTAGTACGTACTCTCTACTTTTCACTTTCTAGAATGGAGGTAAGAAGAGATCTGTGCTGACTGCAGACCTGGTCAGCTGTGCTCATGGTTTGTTTTCCATGGCGGGCTTCACCTGGGAAGGGACCCTGATATTACCCAGGTGAGTATTTTGATTCTGTGGCACCTCTAAGGCCACACATGGTTTTCCCTCCCTCTCCTCTAGAAAGAGCATCCTGAAGGCCAGTCCCGTTGAGGCTCTCACGCTACAGCGGTGAGCAGAAGCAGGAGGCACCCAAACGCCAACCGTAAGTTTGAAACTTTCAGATATCAAGTGTTTTGGTTTTATTTGAGATGAGTATTTTGCAAAGGTAGTGGAAAACTTAGTGTTCTATAACAGAAAAAAAAAATCTTTCATATAAAAGAAAGAGCTGAGAAGACAATTTTGGTGTAAATCTTTAGTTTTCACTTATGCTACATAGAATGATACACATAAGAAATGTAAGGGGATCAACAGCGCTTTCTCCTATATGTTCCCTAGTTCATATTTTCAAGCATTCACAATTCAGTATCTATCTACTGTAATCCATAATTAAGACTATAAAACACCCAGTAGTGGCTTCTGCGGGTTATGGCTCAGAAACATAAAATTTAACTTGGAGGAAAATGTCTGAGCTTTCAAAAAGAGGCTATTTTCACATAGTGGTAGAAAACAAGAGAAATTTCAGCCTGAAACAAGCACACGTCAGGCAGGATCAAGGATGAGAATAATCAAGCTATAGTGCAATACTGAACTGCTTGGAATTCCTCTGAGCTGAGGAAGGGCTTGGCTTTCCTCGGTGCCTTCGAAGCCTTTACTCAGCACCTTCAGAGCAAGCTGGTAACACGTCTGACTGCTCATGACAGCGTGGGTTTGCTCCTGTAAATCTGTAGTTAGAATGAGCAGCTGGTAAATAAACACAGCCTATAGCCATGGTATTGTGCTAAATGTGAAAAGGGGAAGAGACTTCACAGACTGTTCTGTTTAAAAAGAAACATTTCCTTGTACCTTGAATGTGAACATTATCAAACACCCCAGTCGGCACAGGGCTGCAAGTTTTTGGTGGTGGTTCTCCAGCCAGCGCTGCTCCGCCAGCTCACCAGGCTCCCTCCAGGACATAACACCGCTGCCAGCAGCCAGGCACGTGCCTTACCCTCACCTCATGCCTTAAAAACCAGTGCCCCAAGTGAAGTTGGCTTCACGTTTGTTGCCTACCCGGGCAAGCTGGCTGCTGCGGCCATCCCTCCCACACCTCAGCCCCAACTCAAGTTCTGTTCAGTACTAGAGCTGTAGCTCATCCAGCTCGAGTGTGGTGAGACCCTGACTCCTCTGGCAGGTCAACGGGGCTCTGATGGTACCATTGCAAGCTAAAACCAGTGCCCCAACAGCCATGTCACGTTGGAGACCAGTCAGGGGAATGTGGGCACTGAGACCTGCTTGAGCACGGATTGCTTACCTAAGGCACAGAGAGCGTTAAGGTTTGAAAGGAACTTCAGGGAGATTTAAAAGGTTTGGATTCATGGCCCCTGGAAACTCTGTAGAGGTGAAATGGAGGTCATAGCTCTGTTTTGCCATGCAGGCAGGCCCTCGTGCTGACCGCAGGAGAGAAACCTGGATGCTGTTTCTGTCCAGAGTGCTCCCTGGCTCCGAGAATTTATTCTCTGAAGAGAAATGAGACCACAGCAGCAGAGGTAAAGGACTTTTTTTTTTTTTTTTAAATATATGTATTCTCTTCTTCTTTTGTGTTTGAATGTATTGATTTTATTGATTTATTTGCAAACTTAGAGCAACTTATATAAATAACTTTTTTCCTGGTCAAGGGTTAAATCTAAATACACAAGTGAAAGAACAACTTCCTTATTTGCTCAAGTCAGAAGCATGTTCCTGGCTTATTAAATCCGTCCTGCCTCCCTGGTCTCCCCGCCATCTCCCCTCCCAGGAGGATTCTGATTGCCTTTGCGAGACGAGGGGTATCACAGGCTGTGTGTGGGTTTGAACTGCAACCCAACAGCCATGGTGCTCTTCTGACGGGCAGAGTGGTTGCTGGGTTGGTGGTGATGGCCACGAGTCTTTTTCTGGGGGTCAAGAGGTCACTTTGCACTGTCCCAAGATGGGTGGTAGGGACTGACCCTGTGTAACCCAGGCTTTTCTTTCCCTTGGCAGCCATCCCACCCACCATCAGCCCAAGCAAAGTATCTGGGGTGGGGGGCTTGGGCTGTGCTGAAAGGTTGAGGCCAGCACCCACAAGGTTGTCGCATGGCAGTGGGGACGGGCTGGGATGGGATGGGAGGCTTTCCCCAGTGCCAGGGGCAAGTGCCAGCCGGAGGGTGGTTGTGCCAGAGTGGATCAGAGAGAGAAGTGGGAGGCTGCCGGAGGCACGGCCAAGGCTCAGGGTGTCCTCTGGCAGCCTAAGGCAATACCTATCAGTGGTGAGGAGAAGGCAGCAGTTGCAGGGCAGATGGGATGGCACCAGGGAAGAGCAGGGCTGGGAAGGGAAGGCGCAGAGAGTGGGAGGCAGGTGGATGGATGGCCTTGCCGGGAAGGACTGGGAAAGCAGTCCCAGTCAGCAGGAGGAGGGACGCAGGCATGGTGACTAAACTTCTTGTAAAAGGGGGTGGAGAAAGGAAAGGGAGGGACAAGAAGAGGGGGGAAAAAAAACCTGCATGTCAAGTCTGAGGAAATGCTGTGGGAACTACAGCCAGGCGCCTTTTTTTTTTTTTTTTTCTTCTTCTTCTTCTCTCTTCTCCCCTCGTGTAGCTGAGAGGAAGGAAAGGAAGAAAGAGAAGTAGCGAGCCCAAATGTGCCTCGCTCTGCTACTGGGGCACGGGGGCTTGGCTGGAAGGATCTAGTTTCTCTTCAGTGGCAGGAAAAAGAGCCACGGGAGGAGGGAGAGACGGACACCCAGACATGCCCGTCCCGTCAGGCTGCTGGCTCCTTCTCCTTTGCCTCGCTGCCGCTGGCAAACAGGTAAGGCTGCGCTGCCAGGGCTGAGCCGGAGCAGGGGGAAGGTTGGGTGCCTTATCTCACCCCGGGAGGTTTGTTTCATCGCCCATCGCTCAGAGGAGGTGATGAAGTTGAAGCCTGTGGCATCCTGCACTGCTGGCACTGGCGGAGCGGGGTTTAGCATAACGAACAGCTTCACCTCTTATTTTTCTCCTCTAGCTGTTTGGGTTTTGGTTTGTTGGAGTTTTTTTCCCTGCAGCTCACTCTGTCTCACAAGCTTCTCTCGCTTCTTTAAAATCAAAATAGCCCAAAACCAGAGCTCCAAAGGAAGCCAGAGGATCTGCAGGGAAAACAGCCTGCTCTTGCCCAGAGCAGGGTGTGAGAAACCAGAAAATATTTGCAGTGAGGTTGCTGAGGGATATAATTTGCATGTAGAGTAAAAATAAGGCAGACTCCACCCTACCGAACAGATTTATTCGAGAGAGCGTGAGCACACTTGTCCCTCAGACGTGGGACGAGCGTGTATGGTCTTTGCAACCCAGCTGCAGCTTTTCAGCCTCCCCCGAGGGGTGCAGTCCCCCTTGTGTTCTGACCACCTCACCATCCTGATGCACGTGGGCAACCCTCAAGTAGCCCTGGGACATGGGACAGTGTTGGGACCCCAGATCCACAGGTAGAAGACCGAGGCCCAGACCAACTTACATGACTTGCTTGGAGGTTCATGTGCCGCTTACAATAGAGACGGGAACCGAACCCCAGTCCCAGGTCAGCTGCCCCAAAAGGGCAGCCCCTTCTTCTCCAGGGTAAAGATCTGAGTGAGATTTTAGCTCTGCGGTTCTTTGCAAACAGCATACTCTTTTTGCAGCTTCATGCAATGCCAGGTGGCTAATGGTCAGCATGTTTTACGGTTGGGATCGTTGCTGGTCTTCCCCTGTTTTCAGAAAGACCATTTTCTACAGCCAGCTCTTGCTGAGCCTTGTGAATGGCATGTCAGGTTTCCTCCAGCGGTTTACATTTGCAGAATCTTGCTTTGCTTTTTCTAATTATCCAGCTTAAAAATGATTCCTCTCCCTTCGGGTTATTAAGAGCTTTCTAAACTGGCAGACTGTTGGCAAATCCCATGCTGCAGGCACTTAATTTCCTCCATTAATCAATGTTTGGCTGTCCCACTACCATTTGTGTGTCTTTCATTTGAACTTCTAGTATTTCACTGTATCTCATTATTCTTGATTAGTTGTGTCATTTTAAGTGCTTCCCTCAACTGTAGTGCTGTAACTGGGCCATGGCTGGGTTCCCTGAGAGCAAGGTGCAGCTTCAAGAAAAAAAAAGATAAAAAAACCATAACAAAACAAAAAGCCCTCTGCTGTCTACAGCTTACAATTTAATGTCTGACCGCATAGTCCTGAGAGCCTTTCCTCTGGATCCCTTGTCCTAAATACATTGCCTGAAACCACACAGGCCTTTCTTCCCCTCTAAAACATATGTTTCATTCTGTCCACCCTTGCTCCTTAGGCTTGTTTTAAATTCCTGCTTTCCAGGTGTCCTCCATATGTATATGAATGAGTCTGTGTATTTCAGAAGTGATTTTTACATTGTGGCTTTCAGATGGAAGCATCTGTCTTTGTTTGTTTTTCTGCCATGTTGTTGAGGATGAGCAGACCTCGGTGTTTTTTGTACCTTTGCTTCGAGTCACTAACCACTAAATATTTGCCTCCTTTTGGAGCCTTTTGGATTTGGAGCAGTTGTTCCCTTTGGAATCTCCTTAGTGCCTGGAATCTCCTCCACTCTTGACCAAACCTTGGAAATTCAGATTTCCATGCCATAGCTCCAAGCATATTTCAGGTGTCCTGATGTCGGAGCCAGGAGGAGCTCCTCATTATTTCTCACCTCTCAATTCGTAGCCTTTCAGAGGATGCAAAACGGGGAACATGTATGTATTGGGAGCTGATGTGTCAAGTCTTTCCACTGCATTCAACACGTGCTTAATTCTGAGTCTGTAAGTGGTGGCACAGGGTGCAACTTTCCATAGCCTGTGCCTTGGACAAATAGTAGTAGAAGTTAGTAGGGGGCTCCAGGAAAGTAGTAGTGTACTCTTACATAGGAAATGACATACTTTGTCAAAGAGCCAGCTAATCTAATACCCCATCTTCAACCATGAGCAGGACTTGCAAGCCAAGAACATGAAAGGAAGGCAAGCCTGGAGAGGTGCTGTTCCCAGCCAGTGTCTCAAGTTCTTTTCTTGACTGATTTGAACAGTGGCGTTTGCTGATGGAACAAATTGTGACAATAAGTGTGATAGGGCAGAAGTTTGTCTGATGCACTTGTGTTAGGTTAGAATTGATAGTACGGTGGGAGAGTGTTAGGGCAGTGATATTTGCAACGTATTTCCTGCAAAAAATGAGAACCACTTGGAAATGTTAGTTAATGAGTACTCATAATTCTGCTGAGAATAGACATGATCATCGTCATCATTTTCACCAAAGAGGAAACGGGAACAGAGAATTCGTGACTTGGTGTAGGTCACACACCGAGCGTGGAGCAGAACTGCTGGGAGCAGAGCTCAGCCCTCCTTGTCTTGTGCTTCAGCCACAGAATGATCTTTCCAAGTGATTCGCCTTGAGGATCTGTCAGAGGACACGATACTTTGCTTTCTGAGGCACGATCTGCTCAGCTTCTTTGTGCAGAATAATGACATCCCTTCCTTTGCTTAACACTGGTGAAGAGCATGGAGGTTTCTATCAGGTGGGAGTTAAAGCCTGTGAGAATGAGCATTTGCAAATATGCAATAAACCAGTTTCCTTGTTTAATGCCAAGGACTCTGCTTCCCTTGGGTGGCAATGGGATGGGTTCTTTCACTACTCCATAATATTTACTTTACAGGGAAAATTTACTCACTGCAAGCATCTATAATTCTTTGTCATGGAGACAAATTTTGCCCAAGATCTTGATTAGCTTTTAACTTCCTAGAACACACAGTCTTTATAACGAAAGGGGGGAAAAAAGACCATAAAAATCTCCATGCAGTGCTATATCATGGGGCTCTGCTGGTCCAGTATTCCTGTTCTGATCAGGGCCAAAGGAATCAT
The DNA here is from genome assembly GCA_013400055.1 of Nycticryphes semicollaris. Lineage (NCBI taxonomy): Eukaryota > Metazoa > Chordata > Aves > Charadriiformes > Rostratulidae > Nycticryphes > Nycticryphes semicollaris. Next base: position 528,728 of record VXBJ01005046.1, read on the forward strand.
TCAGCAGAGCAAAATGTGTCTACAGTATCTAAACTGGTTTATCCTGGATTTATTCTGCTGTTAACAGCCTGGATTTTGAAGTTACTGTAACTCAATTATATCGCTTGTCAAAATGCCCTTGCAGGAATGGTTTCTTCAAGGGAAACTGGAAGGTTTTTCATTGCTTTGAAATTTCCCCCAGAACATGTGAAAAATCTTACAGCACCTCATATAAAAGGAATATAATGTATATAAAGCTGAACCAATCCACAACTTAAGAAACCTCTGCCGCTTCTCTTTTCATGTCAGGCATCATCTTCCTGATGCAATTTCTTCTTTCCCACAAATGGGACCAAAACAAACCACCACATTTCACAAGTCAGTAGAATTCAAAGCTTATCAGCCATCTCGAGGGTACTGACCGATGTCATTTATGGCACAGGGCTTTCTTCATACTGTGCCAGGAGGAGGAAAAAAAAAAAAAACCAAAAGGGCAGGTCGAGCAGAGTGCTTAACTGTGGCCAAAGAATCTCTTCCTATTGCCTGTTACTGTCATCCCAAGTGCCCTCAGGCTCAGAAAAGTGGGATGTAATTTGACTGCTCTGCAAGTGCAGACGGTAAAAGGGATACGGGCATAACTATAGCGTAGAAAATCATGAAAACCTCAAAGTGGTGTCCTCTGGCATTTGTACCTTAATGCTGTTTGGAGGAATCCTATTTGAGTCACATTGCTGTCTTTATCCATCTGTTCCTTAGAGTGCAAGTGGTGAAAGACCCTGCTGTAGGTGCATGCCTAGGCACAACAAAAGGATAATCCCTGTTGCAAGGCTGTCCTCTTGCTCCTCCCTGCCAACTTCCACTCTGTATGACCGGGTTCCCAGGAGGTGTTTGCAGTGACCAGAGGCAGTAGGGCTCCTGACACTGTATGCTGTGACCACAGACTCCAGGCCTCCATCCATCCCATGCCCCGTGCTGCAAGGGGCTGCTCTGCAGTGCAAAGGCTGCTGGACGTTTGGAGGGGACAGTTACTTCAGGTGCTGGTTTAGCTCACTGGGAGGAGGCAGCAAGGAGAAAGAGGGAAATGGAGGTGGCTGGTTTATCATGTCCTCGACTGCAACCGTGCTTCTTGCACAGCTGCCCCCTTCTTTCCAATGGAAACTCAACTTGCCGGCTGGGGCTGGCATCTGCTCCCGCTGCCCACCCTCTGGTTTAAGTGCGCACTGGTTGGCATTGCCTGCATGGAGGAGCAGCTGCTCTGAGAATGGTGTGTTACTACGGATGGAAAACGCAAAGGTAAATATTTATGTGTTGTAATTGCAGCATAAAACTTAAGTGCTGTTTAACCAGGCTGCACTATGGACTTGGGTAGGCCTCAGTCTTTATAACACAATAGCCTGCCTGCAAGAACTTGCCTCTTTTTATGACTTGCTCTGCTTTGAAAATGGTTCAAAGTTCATGTAGTAGAGGAAAGACTGTTGTTGGACCTCTACAGCATGGAGCGTCGATGGCTGGATGTCGCAGGGTGGGCTGCAGGAGGGTCCAGCTCTGCAGAGCGTGCTGACACTGAGGGAAGTCTGCTGTCATGTCTGCTCCGTGGCAACAGGGTTTGGTGTGACACTTCAGCACTGGGGAAATGCAAGTTTCCTGATTTTTATTCTTTGTGTGTCACAGCAGTGTGCAGTCACGATGTGGTGCCTTGCAGAGAGCTCAGCACCACACCAGAGGAGCAACACTGACTTACACTCGGTGCTCCAGGACATCCTGGTTTTTGTCCCATACCTATGCAGCCACCTGGCTGCTCTTCACAGTGCTTTCCTCAGTTACATATTTGTTTGCTTTTCCAGGGTGTGAGTTCTCTGGGCTGAGGGCTTGGTTTTCTTTGGTGTTTGTACTGTGCTTAGGATGTCATGGCTGCAAACAAAGCCAAAGAGTTGTTAATCACCAGAGGATAAAGCCCTGTCTATTTCCCACCAGAGTCACGGGGAGGTCTGCCCATGAGGGCTTGGGAAGGGAGTGACTACGTCCCCCGAGCCAGCTGCCATCACACAGGCTGCAACATCCACCCCTCACCCTTATTCTCCAGGTCTTTTTCTGCCCATGACCCCACTGGAATCCCCACAGTGGAGGCATGTTCCCCATGCCACTTGGCCAAACGTGTTCATGGTGGCTCCTCACCACTTCCCTGCAATGTCCCTGATGGAGAGGCTGTGGTGGAAGAGAGCAGCACAGTGGGGCAGGCAGAGAGCTGAGACCCACAGCTGCCTCTCAGCTCTGCAGAACCTGCTGGCTGCTCCCTTCTTAAAATCTAGATAAAAGATACCAGGAAAGGCTGTATTTGGTAAAAGAGCCAAGCTAGCCAGTTTGATCCACCCTGCAAGAGCCAATTAGCCAAGGGGGGGGCGGAAAATTAGGTCATTCACCCTCACCACTTTGTGGCTACTCCAAAAGAAAAAAAAGTATATAGGCTCTGTTCAAGAATGACAAAGAACAACATTTGCAACTGCAGATGGGTACAGAATATATTTAGTCAGTGGTCAAAGTGGAGGGAAAAGAAAAAAAATCTTGTATGGAAAAAAAATCCTGTGAAGTTTTGTTAGGCAACCCATTAATCTGGAATACAGATAGAGAAAAATGTGCTACTTGGTTCATATGGAGTCCTAAAAATTGCTTATGTAGCAGGCAAGAGAATCTATTTTGAGCATGTTATTTTGCCACAGTGAATAGTTCTGTCTTAACAGAATCATGTTCTTCAGTAACTTTTCATTGTTCAGGAGCAGTAACAATGAGACGATTCCTTGGAAGTGCTCTCACAGGGAAAAAAAAATCTTCACATGTAGTAAAAAAGGCTGCTTCTGCTTAAGGAAACAGGCCAAAGCCCATTCAAATAAGGGAGGAATATTACCACCAACTTGATTGGCCCACGATCCCCAGCAAAGTTGTTTCTTTCTGGTGACACTCAAAGAGGAAACGAACCAATTCTCATCCCAGTCCTGAGCCCTTTAATACAGGTGATAATTGCTTCAGGCTGGAGAAGGTGCAGATCCGATTGTGTAATTCTTATGATAACTCATACTGAGGCAGGATGGTCTTGCAGGTGTCACTTGCATCCCCTCTCTCTGGTCATCATCCAAAGTAAGGGCTACAGCCCTACCACTACCCTTCGTGTTTCTGCCTGCAGAACATTCGGCATTTGTTCCATGTGCAATTCTAAAATCCAGGAGAAAGAAGCCAAAGCAGAGCATCAGGCAGCAAAAGCAGGGTTCCCGTCTTCTCTACAAATTTTCTCATTCTCCCTCTCTGCTCAGCTAGCATTGCAGGATCTTGCCTCACTCCATAAGAGATTAATGTTATGGTCCATTCTGTTGGCCTGCTGGAAGGAAAAAGGATACACAAACATAAGATTTTTAAGCATAGAAGGTCCCCATTGAACTCTTAATCTGGCATGCAGAAATAGCCCAGCTCAAGAAATCTCTCATGGTCATTTCTTCATTAAGACTCAACTTCAATTGAAGAAGCACGGAAAAAGAATCTGCTGAACTAAAATGCAAGAGGAGTGTGCTCCCCATAAATAAAGTCTTTAGTGCCATTATTATTATTGTTGTTGTTGTTTTAATTAAGTGTGAATGGGTGTAGAGTTAATCACGGGGAGTCATTGAGATTGTTCCTGGAGCAGTGAGACTGGTAAACCTTCCTGTGGAGTGGTGCTATCGCACCAGCTTTATGTAGAAGAGATTTGCCTTTGTGGGCCTTTTCACAAACACATCTAGGTATTAGCTTTGGTAATGTCATTATTCGTCTGTTTGTATTTCTGCTTGTTATGAACTTGTGTCTTGCTGTCAAGCCTTTTTGTTAAATATCTTGGTTTTATTAGCTTTTTTGGGGTATTTACTCTCTGACTCATCTTTCAAATATTCTACGTAGTAGCTGTTAGTCTTTGAGTTGCTGTGGCAGTGAGGACACGTAGGTTGAAGAATGAGGTTTTGCACCAGAGCGTGGGCAATGTGCAGGCACCACTGCCTGCCCAGCCAATGAAAACGTTCATGTACCCTTATGGCAGTTGTCTGAAGATGACTTTGCCTCTGAATAACGAATGCTGCACACGTGATGGCGAGTTTTCAGTCCACAGAGGAAGGCTGGCTGATTCACACGTTTGGTGGGTAGCAGTTTCAGCCCTGCCATCTATCACCTCCATCATCTCCCATCTGATATACCTGAGGTTCCCGTCTGCCTTACCCCCACCACCCTGCTGCGAGAGTGGTCAGTGCAGCACTTCTCCTTCACGTAGTCTGCCGGCTAGAAATAACTCTGGTGGGTATGAGATTGATGAATGGTCCTTCCCGTTGGTGGAGCAGCACCAGTTGCTCAGGTGTTTGCCTTTCGTTGCGTACTGAAACAGAGGGGCAATGGAAATAATCAAGATGGGGCTTTTACCACTCTTTGCTCTCTTCCCGGCTGCAAGTTACAGTTTTCTCTTGTTATTATCGGTTTTATCCCTCATATTCTTTCTGGCATCAATTTAGGTATTCAGGCTCTAGTAGGGTTTCAAGGGCCTATTTTTAAGAGTGAAATAATATTTAGTTTTCAGCTGTTGCCATTTCCCGGCTATATTTTACCACGTGGTGGTAGTTCTGTGATGTGGTTTACTGGTCACTGGAAAGTTGACATCACAGTAAGCATTTCATTCACAATCTAAGATTTGCGTGATGAATTACAGACCTGCAAGCAAATAACTGGAATTGCAAAGCTCTGACTTGTGTGCTGCTTTGATTGAATTTTTATCAACAGTGAAGACTGTCTATGAAGGAACTGTTGCATTCAGCATCCCTGTGGTTGTGATTGAGTCTTTAACATAACTCTTCTTTCCCCTTACAAACTCACAGATGTAAAAATTTCCAGAATTGTTCATTGTATGCATTACTATCATGTGCCTCAACAGAATGCCTGATGGATGCCGCTCCAGGGCCAGTGCCCTCAAGAGCCAGATTCTACTTTTATCCTTAAATAATTTTTTAGGTAAACCTCTGAAACTGACAACGAGCTGTTTTTTATGCTTAGTGATACAGCTGACCCAAATCAGGTGGGAAGCTGGAGGGCTGTGGGCACACAGTCAGTGTGAGAGGAGAGGGATTGACTCATAGATGAAGGAGAAAAAGTCACAGAGGATGCCCTAGGCTGCTGTGCTTGCAGGGGCTGCTTCAGATGAGGAAATGTTGATCAAAGTCCTCATGATGAACGCAAATAAAGCCCCAAATCCACACAGCAGGCAAGACTAAGGACCCCTCAAAAGCAAGCGGTGTGAATAAACTCAGTCTCTGAAGTACAAGAACAAGTGGCGTGCAAAGAAGGACATGCCATAGTTGGCTCTCCCATAGGTGCTTTTGGTTCTAAATGGAGGGAAAAATGTGCTTTGCGCAGTGAAATGGTGACAGGCGACTTGAATGCTCTCCAGAAACAACTATACTGAGCAAGGAGGTGTCATCTTAAGATAGTTGCCCCTTGATGTGTCCCTCTATATCTCAATTTTTGCAAAACTAACATCGCTAATGAGCAATTCTCATTGAGGCCTCAGCTTCTTGTTCAGAAGTGACATGGGAAAAAGACTGTGGAAACCCCCGAGCTTGTTCTTCCAGATTTTTTTCTTCTAAAGGAAAGAGGCCCATGCAACTCTATCTTCTCTGAGATGTCTGTCTGAATATTCATCTGAGCGAGAATGTAATTTTAGCATCCATGACACACAGCTTCTGCTGCCCTCCGATTGCTCAACGACACCAAGAATAAATATTTCCTTAAGCCTCAGGACAGGAATCTGAATGCTGCTGGTTCCCCCTTCAGAAGCACCTGTGTGTGTGTTTTTTCAAGGTTTGAGTAACACAGTGATGCTTTGTAGCTCTGAGTCATCAAAGCTCTCCGGCCCTGCAAGCACACTCTTGCTTGGCGTCCTTCTCAACAAATGGAGAGGGAAAGGGGGGAGGGAGATGCAGCTGAAAAGGCTGTCTCCAGCTTGACACCAAAATGCTAATGCTCCTGCAAACCTTGACTTGAGCATTGCCTGTTTTTCCAAAGAAGTCAGTGATGCTACTCACGTGCATAAGCAGGTGTTAGCATGCTTTGCTGAACCAGATCCACCAAGCCCTTCCCCAGCCAGATATGCTCGTTCTGATGTAATGTTAATCAAGTGGGAAAGCTGACTGTTTTTTAGGAACTGGTGCAAAGTTGTGCACTTTGTATACTTCTTAAGTGACAAATTAAATTTGCACGAGATACCTAGAGCTCTTTGAAGCACTTATTTGCACGTGGTGGTGAGTTTTAATGGACAGCTTCAACAACAGCAAGACTGTTAAAGGAATTAACCAAACTGGGTTTTGTCTTAATCACTTCAGAGAAGGTTGACACCTTTGTGTTCATCCAGGCCCCTTTTCTCTCTAAATAAGAGCTCGATGATGTCCAAATCACTCTGACCCGCAGGCCAGCACCCGATGAGAGGAAGGATGTTTCAGGGGTTACGGGGCGAACTTGAGACTTGGGAGACTTGGTTTGGTTTCCTGTCACCTCTGTAAAAGCTAGCCGCCCTCCGGGTGCGAGTTCCTCATCTGCGAAATGAATTGCACTTCCCCGTCTCAGAAGGACACTGTGGCGGGAATGCGCTGGTGATGGGGACACGTCAGGTCGTCGTGCTGCCAGCAGCCCCCAAGGGAAACTGATGTACACTTCGACCATGAGACACGTGCAGTCCCCTGGCAGAGGGTTAAACAAGGGGTAACCCAACTTCAGTGGGACTGTGTTAGTGATGGGGTTTGGCAGTGTTAGGTTGATGGCTGGACCTGATGATCTGAAAGGTCACTTCCAACCTAGACAATTCTAGGATGCTATGACATTCAGCTCCCACCCTTAGAGAATCCCAAGTTGCTTTTGTTTCCCTTCCTGCCCTTTCTCTCCCCCGAGCTTTTGTGCTTGGCAGATCCAGCCAGTCCATACCAGGCCAAAGTCCTTCATGAGGAGACTGGGCTCACATGAGGGTTAGCAAATGGACACGGAGAGCCTTTTCTTTATGTTGTTGAGCATAAATCAAAGGAGCGGAGTAGTGCAGCTCTGTGAATGCATTGGTTTGTGTGAAAAGGGGAAGGACATGGTCACGGAAGAGACTACTTATTGACATAAGAGTGTAGATTTACGCAGCTGCAGCTGTGAGCGTTCCATAGCAATAGCCCTCTTGACACACTAAAGTAAGGAGTACAAAACAATTTCCAGAAGGTGGCTAAGATCTTGGAGCAAAAGATGGCCTACTCTCCTAGCCACAGCTCATGGGGATTGCCACTTCTCCACAGGCTGAGTTGTGATTCTCAGAAGTTATTCCAGACCCTTTAGCTGAATGCTCTTTAGAAGATTTGCATATCCTTCCTTAAAAAGGGTGACTTTGCCCTTGTTTGACACTTCAGTAATTTTTTAGTCTTTTCTTTTAAAGAGGAACTATCAAACTGGGGCAAACGAGGAAGAAGATGACATTTTGTGACAAAAAGTGAGTGACAGGTCCTGTTGTCGCTCTGATCGCTTTTGTTGCCTTTTTGGATGTCTGGGAATAAGGTATCAATCGCTTAAGATTTCTCTGCTGCTTGGTCCTGCAACATTACCTCACCCTTGTGCTGGCCAGCTTAATGTTTTAGCAGATGCCACCTGAAGTGCTTTACTGAAAAGGAGCTTCTTTGCTTACAGGAGAGTTTTCAGCATTTCCCCTGGGACACTGAGCAGTGTCACTGTTCAGCTGCCAGGCTGGCCCCAGTTTTTCATTTCCTAGATCACCTCCCATCTCACCAGCACCAACCATTCTCCTGCATCCCTCCTGGGAGGTGCTGTGCAAGCACAAAATTCAATGTGTGTTCAAAAAAACTTATAATCTAATCACGAGAAAGGTACTGCTGATGAATGTAAAGAAAGAGACAAGGAAACAACAAGACAACAGAAGATTTCTTGCAAGACTAGACTCTTAAATTGACCTGGGATTATTATAATGATAAAAAAATGGCTGTAAGTTGTTTATAACCTGCAAAAATACAGAAACGTAAGACCTCTGACTTGAGGTACTTGTTCTTTTCCAGACACAGCCAGTGCAGTTTTGATAAACACAAGTCATGCACCAACCCATGGCTCAAACTCCAAGACAAAAGGTGGTGTTTAAAGAAAATATTATAAGACCCTTCCCAGCATTATATGAGGACAAGGTCCTTAGTGAAAAATATTTTCTATTTAAAGAGATTGTTATTGCTGAAACTAGAGAAGGAGGAAGGAGAAGTAAAGACTTGGAAGAAACAAAGGGAGAATGATAAGTAGAGGAATGGGAAAGAGTATCAGCAGGCACAGGGCTGTCATATGCTATTAGACAGCAGAAGCTCCCTTTAACCAGCAGCAAAAGCTTTATTGCAGCTTTCTCCAAGTAAATGAGATCTTAACAACTGCATCCAATGATGAAAGAGTCTTTGCTATGGGCCAAACTTTGAATCATGTTACCTATTGCAAGATCAACAACTGATTGTAAGGAGTTGAGTTTTCCTGGAGAACCACTGCAGGGAGAGTCCTGGGCAGCCAAAGCAGGGTCAGCAAGGGACTGGGTGCAGTGCTTGGCTGGCCAGGACCCCCAGCACAAGCCATGACCCAAAGCCCAGCTGAGGGAGCCATGAGTGCTGGGCTGCAGGTAGGACCACGGTGCAGCCAAGAGCAGGGAGGTGGTGCCAGCCAGAGGAAATACTGCTACCTGCTTTGCAGATGCTCTCTCATGTAACATTTTCAGGTGGTTCGGGGGGTGGTGGTTTGTGTTGTTTGTTTTGGTTGTGGTTTGGTTTCTGAGAAGCAAAAAGTTGTTGGCTTTAATTGTATCGGGTCTTTGGATACCTGTCTCAGTTCTGTGAGACTGTCTCTGCAGGACAGAGTGGGAGCCATAAAAAGCTGCTAAATTTAAGCCCAATAATTTCTGGGGCTATATAGGAGTGTTGTGTATCCTAGAAGGAAGCTGGAAACTTCTTCTTTTTCAAGAGTATAAATCATTCACCTTACTTGTTTGCTTAATGCTATACATTAAATCTGTCAGTTTTCTCAGTCTTAGTCTGAGGTCATATCTGTGGAAGAGACTAAAGAAGTATGTCTATGCCAATATTTTTTCTTTATAATTGTTTTTAAGTCATAGATTTCAAATAATGGAATACTGTAAAACAAAGTTATATAGCAGGCCAAAAGTTCATAACAAATGGCAAGATTGTGTTATTTATTTATCACCTGTCTGTATTCAAGTCCCTGTGTGTACGGCGTCAAGTTCATATTCTCAGCGTGTCTACAAAGTGCCTTTTGAAGTCATAAATGTTGGGTAACAACACAGCTATCCAAGGTGCTACACAGAAAAAAAAGTTTCCTCCTCTCTGCCCAGCACTATGACTAGGTGGGTCTGAAGCTCTCCAGGTAATACTGGTTCTCATGTCTTCTCTCTCCTCCTCTGCTGCAGTTGTCACTACAAATCACTCTGCCATGTGAAAGTGAACAACACTATGAATACTCTGGACGGTGCTGCACAAAGTGTGAGCCAGGTACGTGAGCACTGGGCTGTACTGGCTTCATTACTGAAAACCTCAGTGGAAATAGCTCCATGGGTCAGTAAAGCAGCTTGCTCTTGTGCCTCAGCTAATCTATTGGCACATCTCCTGGCAGGTGTGTGCTGTCAAGCATACAAGTGTGTTCCAGGGCAGGAGTGGTCCTGCTGACTTCAGCAAAAGCCACAGCACCTCTTTTGTTGGGATAGTACTTAAATACTGTGGGAGACAGCGAGCCTGATTCTCTTGGATGTAGATAGGACTGGTCCCAGGCCACAGGCTTCATAGATGTTTCAGTGCCATGCTAAATGGGGGCCAGACTGAGGAACTAAAATGGCAGCAGGAAGAAATGATTGTCTACAAAAGTGTTAGCCTAACTTGTTATCTTCCCTAAGCTCTTTGGACAGCCGGTGTGCTTCTTGCAAACAATCTACTTGTCCTTTTCTCATCGCAGGAAAGTATATGTCTGCTAGATGCACTGGTACTTCTGATAGCGTGTGCCAGCCATGTGGCCCAAATGAGTACATGGATGTCTGGAATGAAGAAGATAAATGTTTACTACATAAAATATGCGATCAAGGTGAGCTGTTTGTATTGAAGAACCTTTTAGTCCAAATTAGTGAAGCATGGAGATAGGAAAGTGGACCTAGGGAAGTGGCTTTGTTCGGGTACGTAACACTGGAGTCTGTGCTTGCAGAAGAGCCTGGTGGAGAGGGAGGTTCCCCAAAACAGCAGATATTTTGTGCTGCGCTGAGCACCACAACCATACTCTCCATGCTACTGATGATTTTCTTCCCTGGGGCCATTCACTCCTGTGAATTGATCCTAGAGGTTGTCCTTTGCCCAGGATACTGTGCATTCACTTCCCCTAACACATTTGTCTCACCCTTGCAATAGTTCTGTTTATTTTCTGCAGCAGCTACAAGGAAAAGTTTTTCATAGGAGTGCAATCAGTGAGGAGTTCTGTGCTGAGCAAGGGGCTCCTGTGCTTCTTGAAAGATAATGTTTCCTCTAATGTGAATGGTTTTGCATCTGGCACTTAAGCGAAGCAAATAGGTAGAACGGGCGATTCATAAACTTGGAGGCTTAGCATCAGAGAGGCTTTTATTCCCATCTGCTTTCTCTTGCAGGGAAAGCTTTGAGAGAAGTGAACCCAGGGAACAGCACGTTCCAGCGGCAGTGTGCTTGTACGGTGGGCTACCACTGGAATGAAGACTGCGACTGCTGTCAGCGAAATACCATATGTGCTCCAGGGTTTGGAGCTGAGCACCCTGGTAAGATACAGAAAGGGAATGTACGAAGTGAACTGTTCAGCTCAGGCCGCAAGGACAAGGCTGGCATCACGTGGGCTGTGATGTTAGAGAGGATACTTTAGACTCTCAGTTGGCTGTCAACAGAAGATGGATGTCTGAGTTATCGTCACTGCTGCGTATAACCCTCTTGGGCTGTTTGTATTTTGAAGGCTTTTACCTCTGTAGTTTAAATAATATCTTGAATCAAGTGATTTTTGCAAGATGTCACATGGACATGGCAACAGCCGCAAGGTGCTCAGTGCATTTCTCATGTTTGCTGAGGTGTCTGATGAGTCACTAGGTCACATGTTGCTCCAGCATTCAGAGAAGCAGTCCATGGGGGACTGTTCCTCAGGTCGGATTTGAAATCAGTTTTTGTCCAATAACTTTGCTTTGCCATTTTATAATGTTATAAGCAAGTTAAGTGATCAACACCTTTCAGGTAGCATAAGTAATCTGTTTTAGATGACTCATAATGTAATGATTTATTACAGACATTTAATTTAGTCTGATCAAAAACAAAATGCAAGTGTTTTCTGGGTGGAAAATAGACACAGTCAAATTCGGAGCTGTACTGAACACTGGGAACAGCTGTGCCAAGCATGAGGAACCTCAAATAAGCAGCACATAGTAGAGTAATGGAGGAAGAAATAGTGCCTGGGCATGGAGTGCAGCGGTGCTGGGTTTTGTTCAGTTTAGCAAATCCTGCTACAGCATTGTGTTTACTGTGGCTTCATAGAAGTGACAATACCTGTCAGCGTCACTGTCAGTGGCATGGCATTGACACGAGGAAGTTAATGGAAGGGGAAGGATGTAATAGCTGTGTGTTATTTTACAATAACTGCAAATGGCTCCTGGTCATTTCTCATTTTGATCATGTAGAGAAGTGCTCAGGTGAGACAAACATACTTTTCTCTGCTTATATGTGACTGTCATTACTGTTCTCATGTAGGCTAAGATTCTTCTCTCTTCAGGGAAGCTTTCAGGGGAGCGGGGGGGCGTAGAGGACGGGGATGGGGAGCACAGTCACCTTCCCCTCACCTTAAAGGAACCCAGGGAAACTCAGTCATGAAGTTTTTCTTTGCTACTCACAGTGCAACAGGACAAGGACACAATGTGCACACCATGTCCCAGAGGGTACTTCTCAGAGGTCGCTTCATCTACTGACACGTGTAAACCCTGGACCAAGTAAGTCCCTGTGTCTTTTAAAAGGACCACAACAGGCAGAAGGCAGAGAGAAGCTCGGGGAAAAGCATTTTTCAGTGAAATGTTTCAGGCTGTCCACAGAGCACACAGAGCATCTCTGTTGGCTGTGCAGGGGTAGGCATTCTCACGGCAAAGCTTGCATTCTCCTTGGGGAGGAGCAAGAGAGAGCAGTAACAACAAAAATGGTGCGCTAACACAGCTGAAAATAAAGAGTGTATCTGACCTTCTTAAGGGCGGAGAAATGCAGGTTAAATGTATGTTAGAACAGAAAGTACTATTCTGTGTAATTGTAGAAGCCACAACAAACTCCTTCTTTCAAAACCTAACTTCTTTCTCTTTCTTTTTCAGCTGTACAGCTCTCGGAACAGCAGAAATAATGGCTGGGACTGACAAGTCAGATGCAGTTTGCACAGAACGGAAGGTGCCTGAGCCATCAGAAGATGGTATGTGTCCCCATACAGATTACCTGTTGAAAGTACCAGGGAGGAGGAGGGACGTGTTTACTAGGAGTCCTGGCTGGCTTAAAACTCAGTTCACATTGTGGATGACTCTAGAGGGAGCAGCTGTAGACCAAGACAACGCTCTTGGAAAATCCCAAATTTAAAGATTGCTTTAACCTCCAAGTTCAATGTCCACTACTAAGCAGAGCCTTTACGCTTCCCGCTGAAGCAAGTAGCTTCCCCACATGGCAGGTAGCACTATTGTTATACTCACAATCTCTATCACTTTTACAACTCTTTCATTTTTTCAGCCTGCTGATTTCCATACACACATTATCTGTACAAGCTACCAGCTTCTCTCCGTGCTTCTCATATAGCAATGCATACATTCTCAGCTGAACATAGCTCTCCATTCTGCCCAGTGCCCATTTCCTTCTCCAGTGTGGTATGGTACCAGGGAGGCTGATTGCCTGGCATGAAGTGATCCTTCATAACCTGAGATAAAGGATGAATCTTGACAGCTGAGTTCTGTGGTCTCCATGAGATGTACGTCTGCCGTCCCCTGAGGCAGAGCAAGCACAACCCGTGAGCTGCTAGCACATTGCAAGGGGACTTTCAGAGGAGCATGACTGGATCACACCCCTCTGAGACACCAAGACTCTGCTTTTTATGGAGATGGTTTGGTACCAGGTACCTTCAGTGAGGCTGCTTGTCACAGAACTGCATGAGTGCTAGAGTTCTTGTCTTAGTGTAGAAACTGAAAATCAAATAGGAAGAAAACCCCTTTCCTGTGGAAAAGCAGGTAAAATTAGCAAGTATTGTCATACTGCTGAGTCCAAGCCCGTGTTGATGGCACTATCTTTTTCACACCCTTCAGGAACAAACAGGATCTTATACGTGTTGATTGTCGTCTTGTTTTTTGTGGCACTAATTGGCGTTGTCATCATCATTGTATACTACAAGAATAAGGGAAAAAAGCTGACAGGTACGTGATAGCTAATGATATTCATGAATGCGGCAACTGCATGGCTGGCTGTGCACTCTGATTTTACGGGTAACCACCAGGTTAAGAAACACAGGAGTTATTTTGGAGGTTTGTGCTATGCCGATACCTGTCCATATGGATATGCTTTAACGAGCACAAATCCAGGCTTCAAATGCCTTTCCTCTAGGCAGGGAGCATTTGCACTTATGCATAATGCATATTGCTTGGTATCCTCCTGCAGCCCTGACTGTGGGTGACTGCCTTTGGGGAGGACACAACCGCTGTGTGGATGAAGGAAGGTTGGTGCTGGGGGCTTGGAAAGCAGCGCAGCTGCTCTGCACCACCTGGCACAGCCGATCCCACAGCCAAGGGCAAGCAGGGAAAGACGCAGGGGGCTTTCACCACCCCCTGTCTCCTTTTCTCCTCTTCCCTGAAAACTGCATCTGGATGGGCTAAAAGAATGGATTTCGAGACAAAAGGGTGATGTGGTTTTGAAAATGTTACGGAGGCAGTGTTTTTAGCTGAAGGCCAAAGTTCTGATGAGATACAGAAGAAATACCAGAAGAAACAGAATAAATAATGAAAGTAGAAAAAAATCTAACAAAGGCATACTGGATAACAGTGAGGCATTAAATATATTATAAACATGATGGAAATACCTCTAATAGTTACTCAACTCCGTGTTAAGTCCTGGATCTCCTTTGCTAAGGACATACTCCTGTAGTTCTGTTTATGTTTTTTTATTTTCTCCCCTTACACCTGGAAAGCTTCCCCTAGTGTAGTTTTTACATGATCTCCTTTCCCAAACCCTAGCAGTTTATGAAATGTTTTGGGAGCAGTGCGAGAGAAGACAGCAACCATCTCTTGTAAAGTATATTTCGGCCTGTGTTTTAGAAATAGGCTGCCTCTGCCGCACTAAACACGGGTTGTGCTAAATCTGGAATTCCTGGGATGGGCTGGAGGAAATGGTGACTCTCCTTGCAAACCAAATACTTACAATGCAAAGTAGGTTTTTTGGGGGGATGCTTTTTATTTGGTACTTCTATTGCTCTGCTCTGTTACTGCAGTGACAGTCCTTCATTGCCTTTGCACGGTAAATCCTGCTCACCAGAGCCCCTGAGACTTGCAGGCTCAGGAGGAGCCTCTGCCTGCTTGGGGACGGGTGGTAAATGTGCACAGACTTTAACATCTGAGGAGCAGAGTCGTTGCTGGGAATGGCAGTGACTATATGGCTGGTCTGTCTTCAGACATACAAAACCAGCACAAGCTTCAAACATATACTAGACCTGAGCCTTACTAAATCTCCTGGAAATATAAATAGAAAGCAAGAAGAATTGCTAACTCCATTGAAGGGGCAGTCTTTACTATAAAGCACTGTAAACTTTTCCTTGGGAGATACTCTGATCAAGTGAATTTCCCCACAAAGTACACCCTGAGGAATCGGCATACACTGTATTTGAGCATGCCGTCCTGTGGTTTCAGTGGCTTACCTTCTTCTCTCCAGGCTCCTCACTCCTGTCTGAGAATGGTCTTTGGGCCATCCATGTGACCTCTCTTGAAATAGACTGTGCTGCAAGCGGGTCGGTATCAGGCCAGTCATAGCTTGGTGTGACATATGACCAGGAAAGAAACCCCATTTGATGTGGAACACAGTTTAACCGTGGTCTATTTTAGGAGCTTGGAAACATTTATTCCATAGAACTACATCCCTCTTCCAGTTACAATGAATCCTCAGCTGGACTGATGCTTGGGCTCTTGAGCAGTCAGTAGAAACAGTCTTGATGGTTTTCATTTAATATGATATTGCGGGCTGTAAATGACTGTGGGTGTTTAGGTCTGTGGCTAACTTCAGTGCCTGCTATACATTACAGCTAATCTTGGGTTTGGGGTTTTTTTTTTTTTTGTCCCCTACAGCAGATCTACAGAATTGGGCTAATGAAGTGTGCAGCCAAATAAAAGGAACAAAGGTAAAGTCAAAGACACTAATGTTTTCTCTCTGGTTTATGTTTTCCTCGTGACATTCCTGACACCACCCTAACGTGAAGCAGACTTCAAATTAATGTTTGGCTGGAAAGCAAGTTTTTAAGTTCCTCAAAAAATGCTCATAGCTTTGGCTTTTTCACTCTGGTTTTCTGCAAATGCGAGGCATATGAAATCACTGCTCTCAAATAGTTTCTGAACCTGCTCTCTGGTTTCAGCCACTTTTAACAGTGGTAAAAGTCTCTATGATGATTAAATATTTATGAGGAGAAAGTTAAACATGAGCCCACGGGTTGCTGAATGCCTGAGACTCTGCCCAGGAGAGAGCCTTACTAATTCCAAAGAGCAGGAAAAGCTCCAGTTGAGTTCGCACCTGGATTTGGGGCAATGCCAAGAATGCCAGACACGCAAGGCATTAAGCATAGAGCCATCAGATGAAGAAACTGCCTGTGAGATCCCTTAATGCTCATGCTCACTGGAATCCCCCTTGTCCATTCAGCTGCAAAAAAAGCAAGGCCTTTTAAGAGGCTCCAGAACAGCCCCAGCCCCATGCTTGAAGGACTCTGATGGGGGCACACGTTCAACTTCATGTGCACTGCCTGTTTCACACCATGGGTGTGGCCGAGGTGTCCCAGGTGCCCGCTCCTCACATCTACCCCATCCAGGAGCTCTGCCCACTTTAGTTGTCGAAAGGCTCAAATTCCATTACTCCCAACAAAAAAAAAGCACCCAAACCCACCTTTTTGAGCAGGCAGTTCCTCCTTTTGTCTCATAAGTGTTCATGCAGCCTCCTGCGTTGGCAGCTGCTCAGATCCCCCGGGACAGAGGAGTGAATCAACAGCAATTAGTGGCTGGCAGCATTTTCACTCTCTCCTCTTGTCCGGGAAGATCTGAACAGACACTAGAAATGAAAGGTGGCGGTTCCCAAACACCCATCATTACAGAACAACGTGCATGAACTGAAGGGGAGCCCTTGAAGTATTTCCCAACCTTTTTTTTTTTTTTTTTTTTTGGTGGCACTGCAACCAAAAATGTAGCTCTATTTGACAAGTACTGGCAGTGTGACATCCTGGGCCTTTGTGTTTGTTGTCCTAACATTTTCCAGGTTAAAGCAACCTTTTCTGTGTGACTCTTTTTACTTTTTTTTTTTTGGCTTGTTTCAGGCCCTCTGAATCAAATCAGTTTGTTTCTTTGATCGTTACCCATAATAAAGATTCTGGTAAGGTCTTCACAGATCAACAGCCTTTCAGACACATAGATGATTCAGGGGGTTTCCAAACTTTATAAGCAGTTAGGTAGGTCTTACTGGTGGTCCATAAAGAACAGCAGAATCCAGCTACTCTTCTAGATTTATTAAGTTCCCAGTGCCGCCTTAAGATCTAGGAATAGTCATTCCAAAACTACATGTTATTGTCCCTCAGGCCACCAGACATTTTTTTTCTAAACATCTTCTGAGCCCAGGAATAGCTGAGATCTGCCTGTTCCTTCTTTATCTGGAAAATAACCTTCTGATCATCTATTTATTAAACATGGTTTTCTTTTTAATTTCTTTCAGGAGCCCCGCAGAGATGCATTTGTTACCGTGAACATCCCAAATGCTCCTGTCCCTCAGACCTCTGAAGGCATGTGTCTCCTGGGCCCTGCTGGCTCTCCTGCTTCTGGAAACTCGTGCTGCACCAGTGGCCAGGCTCCTTGCAGGAACGGGAGCCCTGGCATGGTGCCCTGTGAGGTGGGAGGGAGCCTCCAAGAGGTTTCTATATTAACTGAGACCAGTGATGAACATTTCCCACCAGTTCCCACAGAAGATGAATACATGGATAAGGATCTCAATACCACTGATTATTTATCTTTACTAAGTCGGACTGCCAGTAAAACAGTGTCATCATTTTCGGAACCAATGGAGGCAGGGGAGAATGACAGCTTAAATCAGTACTTTTCAGGGGTTGGGAGCACAGAGGATGAATCAGTTTCTCAAGGCTCTCACCCTTCCTCCAACACGGATGGGGCACACACTACCACGGACAAACTTCTTCAGAAAACTTGCCAACATGTCCACAGTTGCCCGAAGGAAACGGGCAACAAAGACACAGATCGTTTTGCAGCAAACTATGACTCAGAGAAGATCTGTGTGAGGTGTGGCATCACGTACAGGGAAGCTCCCAGAAAGTGGAGCAAACCCTGTTGTGCTGTGGCTGACAGTGCATCCACCTCCCCAGAAACTGGATCCTATGCACAGTGCACCTGTGGCTTAAATTGCCTCTCTGCTGGTCAGAGCTCTCTAGCAAGTGATCGTGGCAATGAAGATGCATCTTCAGATAGTACCAACATGAAGTACCAAAGCACAAACAGAAGCACTTCAGGGACAAACAGCAGCACTTCAGACCTCCCTCCAGCATCTGGTAAGCCCATTATGCTTGACCTGTACACAGTCATATAGGATTTTCTCTGTACTAGCTTAGTGCTATTCAGAAGGTCTGATTTAGGAGAAGGAGAGAAGAATAAAATGATGCCTTTTTCACTTTATTGCCCTGAATCTGATCTGAAAAAAAACAAACCCAGAACTGAAATAGTAAGGCCATTCGGTTTGTAGTGAATTCTGCAAATAGTATGAGCAAAGTGAGGCATCCGTGTCTTGCCCTGATCTAACCAGCAATGGAGAACCCTTCTTCTGGCTGTCACTGCAAAGGCCAGGCAATACCATTACTGTTCTGAAGTAGTTTGGTGGTAGCCGGTGTCTGTATTGGAGGGCACTTAGAAGGAGGAGAGTATAGGGACCAAGAGGCTGAGTAAAGAAATGATGCATAATGCTCAAACAGACAATTTTCCATTCAACAATCTGTGTGGCCATTTTTGCCATTAGTTTTAAATCCTGTTAGAATTTTATGGCGGTCAGTGAGACTCCAGCTAGAGCTGTAACCTGGTGGCCACAACTGGGTCTAAGAGGTTATGTTCAGTTTCCTACTTTTAGCTCTTTCTCTTTCTTTTAATTTGCTGGAATGTAAACCTTCACCTAAAAATAGTTTCCTACAGACATTGTTTCTCCCCATGGAAGTGCTCTGTCCCCTAAACAACTCTGAAACTCTTGCTAATTTACTAGTTGACTACCAATTAACTAGTTAAGTAAATATATCATAATTGTCAAATGAAAGCAGGGGGAAAGAATCACTGAAGCAAAACTAGCAGAAGGGAAGTTACGAGCCTTTTTTGGATAAAATCTTCCTCTCTGAGACTTTTTTTTTTTTTTTCATTATAGGAGCCTGCAATCTGGCTGTCATGTGTTATTAGTCATTTTAGATTATCATCTCTTAAAGTCAGATGCCCTATTTGTATTTATGTTAATGTACTGCCAACTGTAATGAGACCTTAGTTTTGACTAGGAGATAAGTATGTGATACACACAGCAGTTGTAAGCAGTCGCCCTTCTTTGAAACCATGTCGTGCTTCAGAGTTTCTTACAGAGACATTCTTGTCAGTCTGCCAAAGCCCAAAAGCAAGGCTTGTGAAGGCCCTTCCCCTCCCAGCATGCATTCTGTGTGGGAATCTGAAAGCATGTAGCCTTCATCTTTCTAGGAGCATATACTTTTTCTGCTGCTGCAGTTTCCTGACACAGTTTCACTGCCTGGTCTGTACAAAATTCAGGAGTAGTAAAGAAAACAGAGATTATTTTGTTGTTGTTGGAAGGTGACTCTGAGGTACAACTGAAAGTCAAGTCGCATTTGGCACTGTAGAACTACTGCTTTTTTTTCTAAATCTGACATGTAAGAGGAAGAGAAAATACTAAGGAGCAATAGGGCAAACAGGAGAGCGTGAATTTTAGCAATGTGCTTGAAAGTGCCATCTTAGATCTGCAGCCCGGTTTTTCATACGGGATTTTAATTGTGTCTTTGCCTTTGGGTATGTACATGCTATAGTGCCATCTGGTGAAACCTGTGCACAGATACAGCATTCCTAATTTGCCATTTTTTAGGCAGGACTGCCAGCAGGTACTGACAGAGCTGCGGGCAGTATGAAGGTGTGGGTTAGTTAGTCTGTGGGTAACGTGGCTTGCTGCAGAGGGGTTTTTTTCTGTCCACAGAATGGCCATGTCCCACTGGCTGACACCTGGTTGCATGAGGAGGAGGACAGGGCTTAGCCATAGCTTCCACACTGAAGCACCCCAGCCCTGCCGGGGCTGCACATGGAGCTGCAACAGCATCAGTCATTTTGCTGGGCCTTGTGAAACACCCAGATAGAATAAATGTGCCTGTAAAATAACTTCCTGTAAGCTTGTCAGAGCAACTGAAGCTGCCAGGCTTTGCACACAGTCGTGCTTAGACAGAGTGGTGCGAAAGTCATGCACAACAGAAAAATGGAAGAAAAAGGCCATGGGTAATTCCATGAAGTTTTAGTTTTGGTTCCCTAATACTCAAAGTGACAACAGAAAGTGCAAACTATGTCCCTGCTGTGAAACAACCCTAGAGGACTGAAATAAACCTCTGGACAGGTGCCATTTACATGGGTCACCACCAGAGACAGAGGTAAGCCTTCAAAGCCCCTGAGCCTGGAGGTAGTCAGTAGCTGAAGCGTTGGTCCATAACCACCTCAAGTAATGTGTAGGGCTACGGCATAAAGCATGAGTGCAGGAAGACTTCAATGACTCATGATCAGGGATGGTTTTGCAGAGTCTTTCACTTCCATACCCCAAACCAGCCCACTTCAGCAACAACAAACAGTTCGTATCACCTAAAGGCCATTAGATAGCTCAGGGGAAATTAGTCGCCTGCATTATTCCAGTTCTTAGTGAATAATTACCACAAAAAATAATCTGCAATTGCAATTAGTATCATCTAAGTAGTCTGAAGAGATCAAAAGGCAAAAAAGTTGCAGAGAACGATGACTTCACTTACCCTCTGAAGGTGTCTCTTATACATTCTAGGTTGGAAACACATCTCTTGGTGCAGTCTAGGAAGCTCTTGTGTCCTTTTTCTGTGCTTTTGGGCCTCAAATACCATTTTTTTTTTCAGCACTGTGGATTTGCCAGCCACATTCAACTGAACATTATATATGTGTTAATCTTCCTTTTTTTTTTTTCCTTTCTCTCCCCACTGTCACATATATTTCTAAATTCTTGATCTCGTACTGAGCACTGGTAAACTTCTCTGCAGCACTGTTTGCAAGTGACAGGCAATCTGTATAAAGGCAAACAGTTATTTTTGTACTCCCGTTATGCTTAACAGTTGTGTTGATGGCAAACAACTGAACCAAATCGAACACAGGGAAGCAATTGGCAGGGAAAATATTCCTGCAAAGAAAACTTTTATTGACACCTCATGTTAATCAACAACACCTGGAAAGAAAGCAGAGAGTGCACAGCAGTGCAGTGGTTTAGCTAAAATAAATAGGATTGCTTGAGGGGGGTTGTTAGAGTGATGCTCAAGTGCTACCCAGACTGGATTATGAGCAGGCACAGGTCCTAACTCAGCACAGCTGGAGCTCGGTGTCTATTACTGATGTGCAAACATCACCCCTGGCTGCTAGAAAAACAGCATTTCTCTGGGCTGGGCCATGCTTAGCTGCAATGAAAATGAGAACACCTCAAGCATTGAGGAATATATTGAGGAAAGACACAAAATACCTGAAATGATTAAGTGAAGCACATCAGGAAGAACATTTCTTAGGAAGAGTTTTCATAGGCTAGGAAGACTTATTTTTTTCTGTTTACTTGCTTGCTTCAGTTTGTTTAATTTTCAAACTATAACAAGTCAAGAAAGATGGCATTTATACTGAAAAAGCTCTAGCCACAGATGGACTGACACAAACCGTAACTCCATTAGGTTGCTAAAATACAGTCTCTGTCTCTTCATTGGAGTTGGTGTGTATATCCAGGTATACCCATGAGGGCACTAGGTGAGTACTGGGGTGTACCTCCTCATGGAGGATCAGGACAATATAAGATAATCATGTAAGCTCTATGTCATTTGGACACTGTGTGACTGTATGGTCTGACGTTAAGTCTTTCAGTATTTATTCAATAAGCCTGCTACCTATCCCACAGGGTAGGATTGATTGTTTACCAAAGGGGAAAAGAAAAACCCCAATGTGATGCCTGGGACTATAAAATATTAAAAACAAAACCAAAAAATAATCTCATAATTAGATATTATGATTATTTCCTCACAAACTGTGCCCAGAAGCAGTTTGGATGCAGCTTGTGCATTGGGCAGCATGGAAAGCATGAGATGGTGGCACGCTCTCTTGCTTCCCAGAGCATGACTGAGAGAAAATGTTTCCCAGCCTCCCAGACAGGCTCCCTGTGGATGACAGGCTTCATCCTGAGGAGGCAAAAATGGAAATAATGAAAAGGTCTGGTGGAAGGCGTTGATTATAAGAGCATCCTCTTGTCACGGGGGAAAAAATAATGGAACAAGAGTAAAGCCATCACAGTGGATTAAGTTTGCCGCCCTAAGCATCCATCCTGTGAGGGGAAAATATTAATCTTGTGTGTCTTTTTTTTCTCCCCCCTCCTTCCCCAGGAAATGTGACTGGAAACAGTAACTCCACCTTTATCTCAAGTGGACAAGTAATGAATTTCAAGGGCGACATCATTGTTGTCTACCTTAGCCAAAACTCCCAGGAGGGGGCCACGGCGGCGGGGCCGAGCGAGGAGAATGTGGGCAGCCCCGTGCAGGAGGAAAACCTCAGCCGCTGCGAGACATTCGCCGGCAACACGCAGCACTACAAGGAGAAGTGTGCCGAGCTGCAGGGCCCCAGCCCAGGGAGCCGGGGAACACGGCGGACCACCAGCCAGCTGGCCCAGGAGCTGGGCCCATCCTGCATTGGCCAGGCCTCACAGCCCGTGCAGGAGGAGGGCAGGCTGGGACACTTCTCGGAGAAAGTGTTGAACTGAGGCGTGCCAGTGTCCTTGCTGTGGGCCAGGGCTGCCGATACCCTGGGTGTCCCGACGGATTCGGAGACTGTTGCTGCTCCTGGTGTCTTCCGGGAAGTTTTACAGCTGGAAAGGACCCTTGTGGCACACATGCCGGTGGTGGTCCCACCAAGGAGGTTGCCACTAGGTGTGCTGCCCTGCCACAGGAGCAGGGCTCTCCGCTCCCCCAAGGGGCAATGGGCTCCCCGCCTGTTCCCCAGCACCTCTTCCCCAGCAAGTGGCAAAAGGAGAGCTGAGGAGATCCTTCAGGCGTGCAGGGACTTGGCAAGGAGGAGAGCAGTGTTGGTGGCCGGGCACGCGGTGCACTCCTAGAGCAGGGATGACGTGGTGGAGGGCTGTGCTGAAAAGGGCTCCCAAGCTCCGCCTTGGGTGATCTTTTTGCAGCTAAGGTGCACCCATTTTGTTGCGTCTTGGGCCTCCTCCTTGCCTCTGGTGGTGGAAGGAAGCGGCAGCCACGTCTGCTGCTGAGCCTAGTGCCACTGCCAACCTTTGCCTCCCTGGAGGGACAAGGAAGGTGTTGTCAGCCCTTCCCATCTTTCCCCAAGGGACCAGACGGTCTAGTCTCAAACCAGTACCAAAGCCAAGATCCTGGTCTGTCCCTTATTAACCTGTGGGTAAGAATAGGTGTAACCCTGCCCCAAGTGCATGCCAACAGGGAAAGTAGACCTGGTGTGCCTTACAAGTGTATCAGATTAATCCTGAGCAAAGAGCATTTATGGTTTTGGACCCTGATTCACCTCTGCCTTATTGCACCTCGCTGGAGGAATTCAAACTCCTGAAAATGAGTGTCATGTGCCCGGCAAGAATAATGTCACTGAAGTTTAAGACATGGAGCTGCTAGCAGGTGGAGGAAAGCTCTGTGATAACCAGCTGTGAACATTTCCTGAGAGATAGGAGAGGGAGAGATTACCCAAAGAAGGAGAATTTGGTCAAACACAAGTTCCTTCATCTGCCCAAACCATTTTGTCATTTGCTCTGATATTTTCATTAGCTAGCAGAACTGTAAGTAGCATGAAGCTATTTCCAGAGCTCAGCTTGTCTGAGTTGAAATCAGAGTGTAGCCAACTGTCACACTGAGAGCTAAAAAGCAACGGAACCAAAGGGTTGGATTTAAAAAATAATAGTGGTTGTAGTTGGAAAGGAGTCTTAGCTACTCAGCTGGCTTTGGTTCAGGTCCTGTATCCTGCAGTCTCCTCCAGCAGCTACTATGGAGAGAGAGGTGAAGGGAACAGAGACTCAAGGAACTCCCAAGAGGAAAAGATAACATTTTTAAGGATTTCCTGACAAGGCGTAATTTTCTGACATTTTCCTGCATGTGTGAGCACTGCAGGAGGCTATCTTCAATCTGAGCCTTCAGGAAGGTCAGTGGTGTGTTTCCCGTCAGACAGCAAAGAGGTCTCTTATCTCATCTGCCCTGACAGAAAAGATCTCTGGGAAGGAGGGCTCCTCTCCAAGGAGGTTTTTAGAGCCATGGGGTTCACTGCATAGCTGCTGTTTTTGCAATAATACTGCTCTGTGGGTGAAGAGCACCTATAAAGCTGACAAAGTGACAACTGTGTCACGATGATCTTGTCATCCATAAAACAAAAGGATAGGATTAGCCACCTTCACCTCTCAGGAGAAAAATTCTGCATTATTTATATATCTGGCATATAAAGTTCAGCAGAGCCATGCAAGACTCTCTCTTGGGTGGCTGGCAAAAATATGGTGCATGAACAACTAGTCTCCTTTTCACCTCTGCATGGCCTTCAGAAAATTAGGTTGCTCTAGCCAAGACTTGGCCAGGCACATAGGTTGTCCCATTCAGTGATGGCCCAAGCTACCTCTGATTCTTTGCAGGTGTGTAACTGAGGCTCTCTCTTATCTGTGGTACTCTTTTGTCTTTCCTGATGGATCCTTTTACAACCTCTTTTGAGCCTTTTCTAGCCTAACCCTGTATCCCTTAGGCATTGGTGCAATAGGGATAAGGAAACGGAGCCACCATCACATTCATGCAAGGTGGTGCAGATATTTTCCCACTTCACTTTTTTGAGTCATATTTTCCTGGAAAGCATTCAATCAGCCCCACTTACAAGGCAAGAGGGACTGATTTTTTTTGTATTTGGCTCTGGGAAAAAACTACCGGTCTGTAGGTCTGTTCCCTCCTTCTCCTTCTACAGCTTCTTTCTTTCCATAGTTTGTATCTGCCACCAGAGAGCAGGCGCGAAATCCTGATTTCAGAGAAGACAATGGGAAGTTTACTAGGTGTCCTCAATGAGGACACATTTTTTCACTCACTGAATCACAGGATCCTATTGAGCAAGGACTGAAACTGGGGTCATCAACAAGTGTGAAGAAATGGGTCATAATGATCTCAGCACTGTGCCCGCTCCCTTAGGGGAAATGCGATGGTGCCAACAGATCTGATTCTTATTCTTCCTCCAGAGTCTACCCAAAATTAAAGAAGCCATATCACACTCATCAGCATGATGCACATTCCCTGGGTCTCTGCCTGGCTGCTTAGACATGGGCCACAAAGACTTCTTTATCGTTGTGACTTCATTTGTTGACAGTTTGTAGGTAGAGCTGTTTTTTTAACATCTCTTTGTACAACAGGGCCCTATGCATTGGGCACTAATTGGGAGGCTTCTGGCGGCTATTGTAATACACATAATTAATGATAATAAAAATCTAAAAGATCCATTTGAGTGAAGTTTTTATAAAAATAAATGAAGAGAATCAAATACATTATGATAGGCCCCTGCATATTTTGACCAAAAAAAATCAAATGTGAGTATAAAACCATTCCTAGTTGGGCTTTTGTAACATTTTTTGTGTGTAGAATTCCCTTCCCCAGTATGTGCCACAACAACACACAAGCTCATCCATGCACATGTGTGGAACCAAACAGGAGCTCTCATAGATCTGGTGGTGTAATGCTTTACAGCTGAGAACTGGGCACTTGTTCCAGCTCATTCCTGAAGTCTTTTCCTGCACACCATGCATTTTTACAAGTCTTTCAGTCCAAGGATTCACAACAGGCTTTATCCCCAATTATTATACCAGGTGCTTTTGAAGCACAGCCTGGAAGGGCAGCAGTAATTCTGCATATACCCGTGGGACAACGAGGAGCAGACTTTTGGTCAAGAGCACTGGAGTAGCCCTTCTTATCACTACGGAAAAAAATACAACATTAAAGATCGATATAGACAATAACTGCTGTTAATCTGCGTAATTTGCTGCCTGTTCATGCAGAGATTGAAAGTCACTCTGCAAGGCTTATACCATACCCGGGAGCAGCATCCCTAAGATGTCACAATTTTTACTTGTCCATTCAGGTTCCCTTCCTTTTATCATATTGATGGTATTTGAGCAACAACAGCGCTGTGTCTATTATAAAACAGATCCCTGCTGGCTGAAGGATATCTATGTGCTAATCAGTGGTAGAGCTATAGCTTTATTGGATGTCTCCATTCAAATTAGGCAGTAGTGCCCTCTCACCACCACCTGTAAAAGCCACATACAGCAATTGGGGAATTCACTTTTGCCAGCACATGATACTGGACATGGTAAAATGGCTGCAAATTCTCCATGTGGAAAAGTTATTTCTGGAGTATGTAATATATATTATTAATAGGCACTTAATTTAATAGTTACTGGAAAATTGAAGTATATTAGACCAAGAGATTTCTTGCAAGGAATGCTGAACCTTTCCCTGCTCACTGCAGGGGAGAGTTGCACTAGATGACCTTTAAAGGTCCCTTCCAACTCAAGATATTCTATGATTCTGTTCTATGATTATGCTAGTTTTCCAAACTTCCTTCAAAGTGGTGATTGCCATCTTCAGTCCACCAGGGCTTTTTGACCCAAAAGACATACACTAGGGCAACCTTTCCACAGCCTGCCCAGGGTGCTGCCTTGCAGACATGGGCAGCACTTGGCCTAAGAGTATTCCCACCCTCTGCCTCCCAAGATGCTAAATGCCAGCGATTCACGTTCACTTTGGCTGTGTTGCAGTGGTATCTCTAGAAAAACTAAACTCGTAATCTTGTGGCAGGCACAGTCACTGCTGAAGCAAAGGGAGTAGGATCCCAGGTGCTGATGAGTATGAGTCCTATTTCAGACCAAAAAATTGTTGTGAAGTGAGTTCCTTCTCTCTTCCTCTTGCCTGCTGCTCTCTTAATTTCCAGAATGAAGAGTGAATTTTGTTGCTATACAAGAAATGATTTCTCCCAGAACCCTGCCATAGAGGTTTACTCTGCCTTTGTACTGTGGTGTCAATCACTTCGTTGAGTAGGAAGTTTGAAGCAGAAAACACATGAACAGCTTCCTAACATTCCAGTTTATTTAACCTGATTACGTGGTGAAAGGTACTACTCTACATACAATTACTGAGTCCACATGAGCAAAATGTTGTAAGGGAAAAATCAAAAAGCAGCATTCTTCTCACAAAATCCATAGGACAAACTGCTGCTGTGTAAGCGGTGTTGCTGATCACACATGGTATACTTACCTGAGGACATGATGAAGGAGAAATTCCTCTCTTTCCCTTTTCTCTTGTTCTTGTAGGGTTCTTTAGGCTTTTTTATTGTCTTCCTATTTCCACTGTATATAGGAGGATTTATTTGAGCTGAATATACATTATTTTCAGTCTTCGTTTTTCCTTCAAATCCGTTCCACCCAGCAAGGAAGGCTGCACTCCTCATGGGCAATGTGCAGTTTTCACATGTACTCTCAAGGGCCTCTGCTGTCATCCCATGTTTGTACCCAAGGGGTTCCCATGAGGATCCAGCCCTTAACAAACCCTCACAGACACTTTTGTATCCCATTGCTCTCACTTCAGTAAGTCTGGTTGACCAGTTTTTCCTTCTGCAAGGCATCAAAGCTGGTTGCAGCCACCAAGTGAGCATGTCTTCTCTGCAGCAAGGCTTGCTAACCCTCTGGTCTTGCCTTCAAGACCCTCCAGCTCTCTTGTTGCATTATCAAACATCTGTTGTGATTTTTTGTAAAATGTGAACATACATGAGCACAAACATAGGGAAAAATGCATTATTGCAATTCTTTCTGGCTTTTGAGCAAGGCAATGGCAGCATAGCATTAAGGAACCCTGTTGCAGTAGATGAGTATGTCAGAGCATGTGACGAGATATATTTTAACACTGCTTTTTCTTCTTCTTCTTTTGGCTAGCTGGCTTATGGTTTCTTTGGCTGAGGCCAAAGAATGTCTGAGGATTACCACAGCCCTTCTGGCTCATTCCTTAGCCTGCCTGAACACTTGGTCGATCCTTGGGCATTGCACTAGCTTTTACTTGCAGCAAAGTTCTGTCACATCATGTTTCTATCAGCAGTCTCAGATTTCTATACGTTATATGCAAATGATCATACACAAAATTGATCCTGATTTCAACTTCTCAGGAAACTGTTAGTAGGTTTCCCAAGGAAGGCAAAGAAGCTCAGGAGTGTTGGCGACCACCTGTAAAAACTGGACATATAGGAGCCAATGGGACTTGGCAGAATGTATCTGCTGCTGAGAAGGTTGTCCAGCGTCACTGCAAAGCCACACTTTAACATCTTTGACAGGTCATGGAGTTCAGGGGAAGTCCCAGCTGACTGGAAAAGGGCAAATATTACACCCTTCTACAAAAAAAGGGCAAAAAAAGAATATTTGGGGAATTACAGATGAGTCAGCCTCACTTGAGTTCCTTGAAAAACTATGGAATGGGTCTCCATGGAAGCTATTTCCAGGCATGAAGGAGAAGGCAACTGGGAGAAACCAACACCTACCTCAGTTAACTCAACCCTCTCTCACTGTCAGCAGTTCATTGTCTACTTCATCATTTCTTCCATAGAGACTTGAGAAGGTGACCTCACTCAT
The DNA here is from genome assembly GCA_013400055.1 of Nycticryphes semicollaris. Classification (NCBI taxonomy): domain Eukaryota; kingdom Metazoa; phylum Chordata; class Aves; order Charadriiformes; family Rostratulidae; genus Nycticryphes; species Nycticryphes semicollaris. The sequence continues at coordinate 556,960 of VXBJ01005046.1, forward strand.
GAAGACCAAGGCAATGAAGGCATGAAGGAAAATCTTCAGGTTTCCCTCTGTCGTTTGTAACTAATTTGCCAGCCCCGCTCAGCAGTGGACCTACCTTTTCCTTGTCCTTGCATTTGCTAACTTACATACCATATATTAGTACTTTCTTGCTACTCTTGACATCTTTTGCCAGTTTAGGCTTCAGCTGGGCTTCAGGCTTCATCTCTGCGTGCCCAAGAGGTATTTCTGTATTCTGCTATGAAAGCCCGTTCCCTTTTCCATCTCTCTCATGTTCCTTTTTTGCATCTCAGTTCTCTCAGTAGCTCACTGTTTAACCAGGATGGTTCCTTGCTGTGCTGGCTTCTTTTCCCTCTTAGGTGGATGGACTGCTCTTGTGCTCGGAGAAGGCTACCTCTGAAAGTCTCCCAATGTTCCTGAACACCTTTGGCTTCCAAGGCAGACTCTTCTGGGATACCTCCTGACAGCTCCCTGATCAAATCTGCTCTTATGGAGTTCTGGGGCTTTATTCTATTTTATTCTTTATTTATGTTCTTCACACTCCCTGGGATGTTAAACTTTATGATCCTATCACTGCAGCCAAGGCTGCAATTCTCAGTTTTCAAGTGGTCTGAAGAATATTTCTTCTGTTTCTCTTTCCCTACAAGGTCGTCCATAGCAGACACCCAATACAAGCATTCCCTTGATGGCGACTCCTCTGATTTTGACCCAAAGGTACTCAGTTGACCTGTCCTCTTGTCCATGTCCTCAAAATGCTCTTTTACATAGAGCATAACCCCTCCTTCTCTTCCACCTTTTCTGTCTTTCCTCAAAGAAAGCCATCACTTTTGTTCCAATAGAGCTATTTCCTCAACTGTTTTCTAAAATGACAAGGGGAAAAAACACCATTTCAGCAATTCCCCACTGTTGTGCCTTTGTCTGGTTGTAGGTCTGAAAGCTTTATCTTGTGCCTGGGGACAAGCCTTCAAAGTGATCCAGGGTTTCCGTCAGATGAAATCAGTCCTCTGTGTGTGTCTCTCAAAAAAATCAGTGTATACAAAATGAAGTTAAATTGGCCATAGGCAACACATGAGGAGCAACCATTTCAAATGCAGAAACCATTGCCCTAATTAGGCTGTTCCTATTGATCTACACCAGATTTTAATGGCAGGCTATCTAAATGAAGCCTCAATTATTTGAAGCACCTTAAATGAGGATTTAGAAGGTGTTTTTCAGCATGCAGGCCTGCCATCACAGATCTCAATTACTTACCCTTTATGAAGCAGCTTTCTTTCTTTCTTTCTTTATTCTCCCTGGTTTTGATCAGTCCTAATGTTTATTTCTCTCTCTCCTAGTGTTGTAGGCCCTTCTAAAGCACCGGAGTGCTTGCTCCCTATAGGAAATACAAAACACTGTTTCCCCAAGGACACTTGTTTTTTACATCATTTCAGTTCCTCCTCAGGTCTTTTGCAAGCCTAGCTGGCCATAAATGAGCTAGACAACAGATGGTAGAGCTCATGCTATAACAGAAAATTTTTCTTTAACACGGGTGTCCACTTAAAAATCCAGCTGCCCGCTGGTGCATGGCCAAATTTCCGTCTGAGATCACCCTTTGAATGTATTAGGAGAATGGGACGGATGCAAGTGGCTCTAATGATCATCTCAGCAGGCTGCTCGTAAATGTTTCCTGCAACCCCTGTTCCTTTCATCCTCGCTCTTTGAATCTACCTTGTCTGTTGGATGGGCAACACATCATGGCTATATTAGAAGCCTGTCTAGTTCATCATCTTCACTTAAACAAATATTCACTGCAAGGGTTTTGTACCCTGTGTCTGAAAGGAGGCTCCAAGTATGATGAAGAGAGGTACATAAAATAAATCCACTTCAGTGCTTAGGTTATTTTCAGCCAGGCCAGCCTGCTATATTTAAATATTGATGAACATCAAGTCTGTTCTCTTCACAGTCATGTTCATTGTCAGGTCCCATTTGGGTCTATGGCACTATATACTTTTATCTGCTCTGTAATAAATTTTGCAGCTGGTGCTTTGGTGATAAAAAGTACTAGAAAATAGTTAGGTATTCTTGTTCTTCTTTAGGAGGAGACTGAACATGAGGAAAAACAGATTCAAGTGGTTTGTCCTGTTAACAATTTTTAAAGTTTGGTTTTGGATTTCCATGTTCTGTTGAGCAATTACTTTGAGAGCAAGCACTCTTCTATGCCATCATTTTTCTTCCCTCACAGCGCATTGTTTTTTTTTACTAGAGATGGCCAAAGGGCAGGATTGCTCTGAAGTAAAGATGGAGTCTATTTCTAAATAAAACGCGTAAGTGGTTGTTGCTTTACTAGATGGATGGGTGTACAGAGCTTTGCCCTGCTTTATCGTGACCAGAACATGCTGCTGACATGAGTCCCTTGGAGTTCATGGAGACACACCAAACCAAACCAACCACAGCACCTCCTTTAGTTTCCACCTGAATAACAGCAGCTGACTGACTGTGTTTCAGACAGCAACGGCATGCTTGGGTTAGGGTCCTTTTTCTCCTCTGTAGGTTTTTTTCCCTCTCCTGAGCTTATCATTCCTTTTTTGGTGCAATTACAAAGGTCGTGGTTTTCAGTACAGTGAGTGACTCATTCTCATGTTTGAGCAATGTGATCAAAATGGAAACTTGGAAGTCCCAGTGTGGTGTGTCTTCCCTGCAGCCAGCACACGTGAAAAATGCCATTGTGGATGCTAGCTATCCTGAGCCATGCCAGTAGCACACAAGATTGCTGGTGTACCTCTGACTGTGTGAGATCAAATTTAAAAAAATTGGTTTTAACCTGATAGTGCTGTAGAGGAATAAGCAGAATATTTTTTTGCTATTGGGTAGATGTGTGTAATACCTTTAGCAGCCATTCATGTGTGTATACATGGGAGATGTGAGGGTGATGAGGCACTAGATCAGGTTGCCCAGGGAAGTTGTGGATGCCCCATCCCTGGGAGTGTTCCAGGCCAGGCTGGATGAGGCTTTGAGCAACCTGCTCTAGTGGGAGGTGTCCCTGCCCATGGCAGGGGGGTTGGAACTTGATGATCTTTAAGGTCCTTTCCAACTCTAACCATTCTATGATTCTATGAGATAAGGCCGTGCACAGCATTTAGAGAAGTCCTCAAGGAAGTAGAGAAGTGGAGGGCAGTTTCTTCTCCCAAGTAACAAGCAATAGGACAAGAGGAAACAGACTCAAGTTGCGCCAGGGGAGGTTAGATTGGATGTTAGGAAAAATTTATTCACAGAAAGGGTTACCAAGTATTGGAAGAGGCTGCCCAGGGAAGCGATTGAGTCAGCACCCCTGGAGCCATTTAAAAGACGTGTAGACGTGGTGCTGAGGGACGTGGTTTAGTGGTGGTTTTTACAGTGTTATGTTGATGGTTGGACCCGATGATTTTAAACGCCCTTTGTCCACCCTGGACGATTCCGTGATTCTAACCAAACATTCCCTCCTGAAGCACTGTGGGGATGCCCCTTGCCTTGGCCGCCCTTGCCGTGCCGCCGCCCTCGGGAGCACACCGCCACACAGGCTTCTCTCCCCCGCCGGCAGGGGCTCTGTGCGCCGGTAGGTGGCGCCCCAGGGCAGGGCCTGCCCTGAGGGGAGCCGCTGCCGCCGGGAGGAGCGAGCGGGGGCGGCTGCTCCTTTCTCCGAAGGCTGCGGCCTGTCCGCAGGAGGCTCGGGGTTTGGCTCTGAACGGCATCGTTAATGTCGCCTCGATAAACGGGAGAAGAGGGAGAGCGTGCTTTCTGCAGGGAGAGCGAAGCGAGGTCCAGCCGGCTAACCCCGCTGCTCTGAAACTGCCACGCCTTTCTCCGGGCATCGGCCGTGGTCACAGAGTCATAGAATGGTTGGGGTTGGAAGGGACCTTGAGGACCTTCGATTTCCAACCCCCTTGCCATGTGCAGGGACACCTCCCACTCGACCAGGTTGCTCAAAGTCTGGTCTTGAACACCTCTAGGGATGGGGCATCCACAGCTTCTCTGGGCAACCTGTTCCAGTGTCTCACCACCCTCAGAGTGAAAAATTTCTTCCTGATGCCCTTGCCTCTCTTGGCCTCGCCACCAGGCACGGTGGTTCCTCTGCAAGCTGTGTGAAACCACGGAGTCACAAAGTCTGAGGGGTCCTGAAAAGCCAGCCCGAAAGCCGGCATAGCAAGGCGTAACATACTGTATAACCTAACCTACCCATAAAAATGATTTGAAGATGGAAACACTGCGGCAACCTACAGCAACATAGCCCTGCTGTCACTGTTGCCATTGCTAAATAATTCTTCTTAATGTCTGAATTAGGCCATAATTCTAAATTAGGCCACACCGCTGCCACAGTTCAAGCCTGTATTCTTGTTTTCAGGCCACAGAGACTATATTATTCCTTTGCTCTTCAAAGACATCTTTTAGTCTGTTTCACCCACTGACCAACCTTTAAGGGAAATGTGTAAATTCTGTGCCAAAAGCCCAAGAGCTTGCTGTCATGGAGCTTAACCAAAGTCTATAAATAGGGTAACTGGAATTCTTCAAGGAAATGTGAAGAATATGGACGTAAAATGGAAAATGTATCTAAATCCCTGAAGCGGCTTTGAAATCATTAACCAAGGAGGATAAACAGCCGTAACAAATAACGTAACTGAAATCAGAATGGAATATTAATTTATGAACAGATGCAGATGGTCTTAAAATGAGACTTTATCAGCCATCAAAGTCAGTGGGACCTTGGGCTGCACATGCACAATGCACACAATTATGTATTTTATCAAATGGGTAAACTCAGGAGCTCGGCAAGCTGGGCTGCAGCCAGCTCTGTGTGCCACTCACTAACATGCATTACAAGAACAGACATTCAATTAGTAGAAAACGAAATCTGAAGAGGAAACGATTGGTTTTATCGGTCCTGTGCCAGCTAGAAATTAAACCTTTGAAATTAAAGACTGTTTTGTGCTAGTATTAAAGCTTTCTTATCTGACTGTTATCATACGGGGGCAAGAGTTGCCTCCATTTGAAATCCTTTCCTAGAAGTCTTCTCATTTCTGAGCTGCCTTTGAGAGTCAAAATTCTGGAAAAGAACAGAGAAAAAGAATCCATGAAATTTACTGTATTGAAAATTACAATATGAAAGTATTTTTCCTCTCTTGAGTCTAACCTGGACATACTTCCCTGAAGTGAAAATTGCATTCCTGTATAATAAACTCCACACGAAAACAATTCCATTTACAACTTCCATAACCTCTGCACTTTTGAGCCTGAATGATGACTCTTATAGTATTAAAGATGGAATGCACTTGTGAGACAGTTCTTTAAAACACAATGTATGGACAAAATTTAGGTTATATGTGAAGAGTGTACACATATCCTATAAAGGAAAGCATTAATGTAATATTGTTGATTTTGGAAATGTAACACAGCTACTATAAAAGTTAAATTTATTTNGTTAAACTATTTTTAAAACAAACATTTGCAGCCTAGTAATATTCTGATAGCCTTTCATTGCGCTAGCAACTCTCACACACAGTGTTAAAAATTAGCAGAATATTTGTGTTTAGATTTTCAAAATTCACTGAAAACGATGCATGGGAGGCTGGTGAGCATCAAATGCTTAGTGGTCATGGAAGAGCCTGGCAGAACAGAAGGAGAAATGGTGAAACAGAGGGAGAGGCATCATGTGCCTAAGGGGAAGGAGAGGAAGAGGTGAGGTACCTGGTGGGTGAGGGGATAAAAGGCTGAGCAGCACCAGCCATGGAGGACAAGGAATTAGTTATTGGAAGCAAGAAGAAGCAAACAGGGAAGGAAGTCAACCCAAATACAATGGATTAGCTGGCTAAGTCACGTGCAGCAGCATGCCTCAGACTCAGAAAGGGCAATGAGATCCATCTCAGGAAGGTGGAGAGCCAGGAAAATGGCCAGAAGGGCTTTTCTGGCCCCAGCAAAACTGTCACAGCCTTTGGTGGTTGTTCAGACCCCACTTTGAGATTGCCCTCAGTATTAGTGCTCCTGATGAAAGACCAGCATTTCTGAAGTCTGTCTGCCAAAAGAGGAGAATCTTCACTGGAAGGAACAGTAGCAGCATATCCTCTCAGTTGCAATGGCTGTGCCCAGCAGTGGGTCTCCAGGTCTGTCCTCCAAGAGGCAGAAGCACACTGAGCAGCACTCATAAAGGTGCGATCTGGTTACAGCACACTTGGTTTCAGAGCACATTACCCCTTCCTCTCCTTTTCTCTGCAGCAAGCCACCTTTAAACCAACCAACAGCATCTAAGTTACTCACTGAACCAGTCACATCTTGCAGCATTTAAGGGGCTTCCTTGCTCTGGCAGAGGAGGATGGGGCATGTCTACATGGGCACTGCCTGAGATACTGCCACCCTCCTCTGGTATGCTGGCTGCTTCGGTCAGAGCCCATGCAGCTATCACCACAGACCACCACACTTCCTTCTATAAAAAGAGGTGGTTAGGAGGGTTTTTTCAGTTCTGTTTCTGATGGGTTAAAAAAATTAAAAATCGGTTGGCTGCTTTGTGTTCTAACCAGTCTCAATAATTCAGTTCTGTAAAAAACGGGTCTCCTCACGCAAAGCCCAGGATGCTCTTTTGCATCTGTAGCCCAAACAAGTGCTAATGTCCTGAATATCAGGGAATGACCGAGGGTGGGTACAGTGTTCAAACTGCTATATATGGCACTATAAAGAAAAAAAACCCCAAACCTGCTCCTTGAGAGATAGCTCACACAAAGGGCTACCCTCATCCTAGTAGGATACTACCTTGTTCACTGAGTTTTGAGTAGACTTAGGTCATCTTCTGTCTGTCCCCATACTAGTTTCCATGTCAGCTGTGCATATTTATAGTTCTTTTCACAAAAGGTTTTGCCATAGACCTCAATGGATATAAATGAATTTATCGTAACTGCGACAGAGAAAAGAATCAATGTCACTTTTCAGATTAACAGTGAGAAAGACACGTGTCTGCAAAGAGCAAGAGTTGAAGGCTCTCTCTCCCCTTCCTCAAAGGATGTCTGATTTGAGCAGCTTATCCCCTATTAAGGCTGGCACAGTACCAAAGGTGTTATAGGCAGCGCACATAACGTGGATTCTGCAAGCAGCCCAAATATGATGTTCCCAGTGAAATCATTAGGTGTTCCACACCTCAGAGCACTGCATATGTGATGGGATCACATAGGAATTTTGGCACACATCAAGAAAAATGCTCTTGTAAAGGCCTCACAAAATTGAAGTCTGTAAAAAAACATCATAATGTTTCCTCACCTGAAATTTTTGCTGCTCCACCGAACACCTGCTTTGCTAACAGCTCTCTTACCCCTCCTGCCCGCTGCGGGAACCATGCCCTCACCTGTCCCTTGATGGCCGCAGCATGAACACGGCAACTCGGTGATGGTGAGGAGATCACCACCAACACTTTTACAGGGAAGAAAGATCTAAAGATGGGTTTGAATTGTCAAAAGGGAAATTCTTCACAGCTGAAATGCTAATTGACTTCTGGGAAATTTCTCTCCGGCTTATGATTGCTTCTCTGTTTTCTGTTTAACGCACTGATGGTTTAACATATATACATCGCTGTTTAACATACAGTGATGCACCAGTACTCTGGTGCATTGTGGCCTTCAAAGCAATGACTTTGCTCCTCTGTGCCAAGCTGATGTGGCGTGATCCCATTCCTCTACCCACCCTGCTGTTTCAAAACACTGCCCAGCTCACAGTACTCGAACTGCAGGCAGTGGAGGTGAGCTTGCTGTGCCACTGTGGAAAGGGCTTAGCCATATGTTGGGCAGGAAAAGTTTGTAATCTTTCCAAAGTATCTGACAAGGTCACTGTGTTTTCTGAAGGTCTTGCTGCTTAGTTCCACTTGCATCTACATGGAAATAGATAAATTCTCTATCGGTTTATTTAGGTGAACTCTGAGGGCTCTGGTTACCCACACAACTTGCAATCCTGCTTGAATCTGATTATATTTTTGACATTCATACTTCCTCCATAGATTAAGGTTTTGCAGCTCTGACCTATATTCACTGAGCCAGCAGCTGCGGCTCTTTATCATCACGTGCTTATTACGACCCTCTGTTGATGCCTTTCAACCCCATAGTGAAGTAGTGGAGCACGTACTCCAGCTCTATGCTGCCAGATCTCATACACGGTGCTACCTGGCTGCTTTTGTTCAGGTTTCAAGCTGAGGTATCAGCCAGCGATGTGGAGTGGCCCAGGAGACAGCATGTGTTTCTTAACTGACTGCAGTGAAGGTACAAAATAGGAAAGGGTGGCTGGGTGGTAACCTCCTGGACCGCATTCACAGCAATCTCCAGGGATTTACATTGCACAGTTTGTGTAAAAGTATTTCATTTTTTATGTTGTGCACTTCCTATCTTTTAATTTGCTGAATATTCCCTACTGGTATCACAAAGATGAAAAAGGAGATGCTCCTCATCTCTCTTTGCTTACTTCCCATGCTAGCCCTCAGATCCCCTCCTAGTTTGTTGCTTCCCAAAGAATACAGTCTTGCTCCTTCAAATCTCTCTTTGGAAAAGGTTTCTTACTTGTTATGTTTTACGAAATTCCTCCAAACCTTTATGAAACCTTTTCTCAAATCTTTTGACCAGTGAATATGCAATATACTTGAGTCAGCCCAGTGCTTGGTCATTTGAAAAGGTCTTAAAATATTTTCTTTTTATTTTTAACTTGCAGCCCACTCTTTAAACTTCCTAATATCTTGTCAGCATTTTTGATTGCATATTGAGCAAGGCTTTTCATTGAGCTATGCATTGCCACCTGGGTCACTTTACAAAATTGAGGCAGTTAATTTAGAGCCCTTAAGGTGCCTGAATTGCTCTCACTACTCCTCCAGTGTGTATTACTTTACATTTACTAAGAATCAATTTAATTCCTGTTCTGTTAACTAGTTCAACTCTGTACAGATAAATAGCAAAGAATTCCAAGAGGGCAATTTCCTGGGAAAAAATACAGCCTTACGTTAGTTAGCAACTAGCCTGTTTAATGAGAAAAACATCCTAAGGGAAAAAAAACCAACCTCTGTGCAGACCTCACTTGAGGAGCATGCTGAGGTGAAAAGGTTGGGGACCTTCTAGTTTAGACACTCAGATTTCATCTGTAAGCAATATAATAAGGCAGTGCCCTTTGTGGTCAGGAAAACAATGTTGCCAGGATTAATGAATGATGCCTTTCATTTGCAGGACTGGGGCTGGTTAGCTACTGTAAGACCCCGATCTTAGCAGGTATTTTTAATGAAATGCAACAGATGGAGCAGTGGTGCTGGCTTGCTTCTATTTCCCAGTGTTGGCAGTTGTGAGTCAGGTAAGAAATGAAGGCTTTGTCCTTGCTATGTAGAGAAAAATTCCGCGTAGGAATAATCCTGGTGAAGGATATTCAGACGGCATGCGGATCTGGCTTTTCCTGCAGCTTTATTAATGCAGCTTTTCCTGCAAGCCAGAAGAAAATCCAGACAGACATTTTGGGCATAAACATGTCTGTCTGGCAGACTTGGATGGTTCGCTTTCAAATCTGGTAACACCCACTCCTCCCTACTGTCTAGAGCAAAGAGGTCACTGGGATGTTTCACTGCACTTTAATGACTTTCTGCAGGGAGGGATGACAAACTGCCACAGTCTGAAAGCTGCTCACCTTCTAATATATTAAATAATTATTCTGAAAAGCACCAAAATAATCAGTAAATGACATCTGTGTGTCACTTTCTGATCTGTTTTGTGACACTACAGTTCATTACATCACTGAGGCGTGGTGTCATTTGTGCTATAAAGTGGTGGTATTTACCATGTGAGTGCGTTCAGGCTCACAGTGATTCTGTTCACCACAATCTTTTCTCCCCATATCCTTCTCTTTAGGTAGATAACTGGGGATGACAACTTTTAGTTCCCAACTCCTTCGTTTTTTTTTGGGGTGGGTG